>JAPMOB010206996.1:0-13017 GCA_029875015.1 Lepomis gibbosus | reverse complement strand
TGAGTATCATCTGCATAACAATGAAAGTTTATGGAATGTTTCCTGATAATATTGCCTAAAGGAAGCATATATAAAGTGAACAGGATTGGTCTGAGGACAGATCCTTGTGGATTTGATAAATAGGACTTAAATGCAGCACTAAGATCTAATAAAACCAGTTCAGAGACAAGTCCTTTGTCAGATGCAATCAGGAGGTCATTAGTAATTTTCACCAGTGCTGTCGCTGTGCTATGATGAGCTCTAAATCCTGACTGAAAATCCTCAAATAAACTATTGCTATGTAGAAAGTCACACAGGTGACTTGTGACCTGTGGTCAGAAGCTCAGTTCATGGTGACTACATCAAAGATATCCGAAAACGCATTCTTAGGAGGAGGATGTAACATGCAGTGGCGCCGCAAGGGGGGTGGAATATTTGAATATTTTCAACTCAAGCCAGAAATTCACATGACACTGAGTCGCGATAGCCTATCATCGTTGAGATTGTCTGTACGTCACCGACAGCTTCAGAGCGTTGCGTGGAGAGGGCCAGGCAGAGTGAGCGATTGAAAATCTGCAGGCCGGCTGAGAGCTGCTAAACTTCGGGCTAGAGGAGCAGGGAGAGCGCTCCAGCTTTAAGACATATAAACACCCGTGGTCAGACTGGATTTTGCTCTGACAACTACGCTAGAGGGAGGAGCTCGGAGTAAACTGCTTTTATGAAATTAACGTTTTACTTTAGTTTTTAGGATTACAATGTTGATTTATCTTCACTTAAGCTTCTCAGCAGCTAGCTTCAGTGCACATCCGGTTCCAGTGTTGTTAGCATTGTTTGGCACTACTTCATATTTATATGAAAACTGGACAAAACTGGACATTACTGGGAGAACAGAAAGCGAGGAGGTTGAACTACTTGGTGAGTTCAGAAAACATTTGTATGTAACTTAATCCAGCTATCATTGTACTTTACTGTGACCAAGTTAGCATAGCATAGCCCTGATCGATCCGAACTCCATTCAGAAAACAAACATTTTAGAAGTTGTTGATCTGCTGTCTTGCTTACAGACCTGACAAAGCATGAATTCATATGTTTAACAAAACTGCATCATGCAGTTATTTTGGCATCAGTTTGATCTGTTTATTGCTATTTAATCACAGCAAAATGTTTACTTTTGGTTCATACAGCTGGAGGAATGGCAAGTTGTGTTTATTGACGTTATTGCGTTAAAATCGCCTTCTTGCGTTGTGTGTGAACACTCATGAATGTAAACACGCGAGGAGAAAATTGCTAACAGCAAGCTAACGTTAAACGGATACTGTCCCACTGACAGTGCCTGACCTGAAAAACACCTTTGGCTTCAAGGAAGACCATCGTGTGCCTGTCTTCATCTTCATCTTTCTGAGATGATTGCAAGACACGACCTGGGTGCTGCTTTGAAACTGGGCTTAACATTACTTTAATAAAGTATATCTTTAAAGGGTAAACTTCACTGCCTAACACAGGCAATCCATTGAGCAGCAACCAGGTGGAGGAACAGCTACGAGCTCAGTGACAGTCAGGTCGTAACGTTTATTAAACTCTGTGGAAATGTTAAACAGCACTGCAGGGCCTCAACAAGTTGGCAGACTCTGAAAAACTTCAGTCACCCAGGAGTGTTGAGTGAAAGCATCTTAAAGTAAAAAATGCATTATAGTAAATCCAGTTGAATCTGTCTTTGAAGGAGTCTCCTCTTCTGCAATGTTAGCACCAATGCTGCTATGCTCCTCATATTCCTCTTGTTCTTCCTCATCCTCCTCTGAGCTGCTGTCATGGAAACGTGGGTCTTGCTGCCATGACACCTTTGGCGTCTTGATGCTCTCTTTCTTGTACTCTGTCTCTCTAGTCTCTGTTTCTGCATCGTCTCCAAAGAAGGAGAATTTAAATCCAGATGAC
The DNA here is from genome assembly GCA_029875015.1 of Lepomis gibbosus. Classification (NCBI taxonomy): domain Eukaryota; kingdom Metazoa; phylum Chordata; class Actinopteri; order Centrarchiformes; family Centrarchidae; genus Lepomis; species Lepomis gibbosus. The sequence continues at coordinate 11,106 of JAPMOB010206996.1, read as the reverse complement.
GACTCTTGCTGGAAAAGCTGAGAAGAGAGGTGACAGCGGGGTCGGCTTTTTAGCCTTCGCTCCTGCCTCCTCTTCTTCCTCTTGCTCCCAGTTCGTCTTCTCCTCTGCTCCAGCGGCATCATCCTTCATCACACCGAACACGGCCTTTAGATTGCCAGACATGTCATGGTAACTCTCCTTAGAAACCTCTGGAATCTCCCATCGTCTTCTTCCTGGCTGACTTGCTCTCTTTGGGTTCATCTGTTTGGTCTTGAAAGCAGAATTCTTGCCTCTCTGCTGAGGTCTTGGCCTTGCCGGCCGTCTTGTTGCTTCCAAGGACGCTCTGTAGGATGGAGAGGTTCTTCTTCCTCTCCTCCTCCAGATCCTCGTCTTCCTCCATTGCACTGCTCTTTTTCTCTGAATCCTCCTCTTCGTCCTTGTCCTTTTCCAGGAAGTGAGAGTCCATCCGGAATCGCTGTCCCAAAGCAAGATTGCAGCTCCATTAGTTTCTGTCCTGCTCGACCTTCAAACTGAGGCCTGATGTCAAACCTGCTGCCATCCTATTCTTCATCACCATCCTCATCCTCACTGCCGTTGAAGAGATGAGGAACCGACAAATTCATTTTCTTTCATTTTGTTTCAGTGTAGTTCACACTGTCTGAGACCTTGTCCTCCAATTGGCTGTCCTGGAACAGCGTCTTCTTGGACGCTGTGACCTATGAGGTCATTTGCTGCTTATCTTCATCATCAGCTTAATCATCATCAGAGTCAAAAATGATGTGTTTTTCTGCTCCTGCTTTTGGAGTGTCCAGGTTGGCTAGAGCTCCCTGGATGAGCTTTTTGTGTTCTTCTGCCTCTTTCTGTCTGATGGATGGCAGCCAGCCTCCTCATGTTGGCCTTCCTCTGCCGCTCCTCTTCCTCTTTAGCTCTCAATGGCACCCGGGGAGGAAGCTGCTTTTCCTCCTCGTCCTCCTCTTCTTTCTTGGAGGGCTCCCTGTGAAGAGCAGGGGGAGGCGCTGCTTTCACAGCATCTTCAGCAGAAATGATCTTTTGTTCGTCCTCGTCTTTCTCAGTAGAGGAGCTGGAGGAGGAAGGTAACGCCGTTGCTGCAGCTTTAGCCGTAACAGCAGACTGCAGCATTAGTTGGAACCAGTTTTAAAGCTCTTTGAGCAGCCATGTTCTTCACCTCCACACTTTTCTCCTCCTCTTCGCTCTCTTCTTCTTCTTCCTCCTCCTTCTCTTCCTCATCATCCTCATCACTGTCTTCTTCCTCGTACTCACTGCTCTCTGAGGTTTTGGGTTCTACATGTTTCTGTCCGCTCAGAGTCCTGCTGGTTTTGCTGTCCGTTTCTCTGAGGTTCAGCTTCAGAGCTTCAGAGTCCAGCTTCTGTTTTTTAACCTTACTTCCTGTTCCCTCCTCCTCTTTCAGCACTCTTGTTCCCTAGAAGGCGGGCAGCGACATTGACATGACGGCTTTTCTTTTCTTCTTTTTCTTTTTCTGTTCATCCTCGCTGCTGTCCTCCTCCATGATGGTGGCGAGGATCTCTTATGGGCGTGGTGCCTTGCTTGGGAGCAAGTCATTCATCAGGACCCAGCGTGACGTTAGTTTCTTGTACAGAAAAGGCGCTGAAGATGCTGGGAGTTGCAGTCTTAGAGGTGTGCTGCAATTCTTCAGATAGCCTCTGTAGATCAGCCAAGGAGATCTCCAGACAGGTGATGTTAGAAAACATGGCTTCATAATTAGAATCTGAGCTGCAATCAGCTGATTCTATCTCCTCATCGTCTTCATCATCCTCATCACCACCTGATTCTGAGGAAGGGGGTTTTACAACAAGGAGGACTGTCATCTTTTTACTTTGGCTTTGGGAACTCTGTTTATCAGAATCTCCTTTCTGCTGTGTTTCTCATTGAGGTGAGGTGTTCTTTCGCATCTGATGAATAATCCTCTTCGTCTCTATCTTTAGTTTTCTTCGTTGTCTTTCTCTTCCTGCCTGCGTCGTTTCATGTTCTGCACTGGGCAGTCAGTCTCTCATGTGGTGGAGGGGGAGGCTTCCTGGAGGCGAGGAGTTCATCATTGTCTGCGGAGTCGTAGCCATTCTGTTCATCATCATCTGGACCGTCTTTCTGCTGCTGACGTGAATGTCCACCCTTCACCAAGCAGTCAAGTCTGAAAACTTCCAGGTTATCCTCGTCAACTTCATGCCGCAGTTTATCATGGAAGGTGTTCTGAGTTGCCACCATTCTGTGGATTTCCTCGTCTGGGCTCAAACCAGCCCAGCCCTGGCCTCCAGCACCCCCTTGCGATATTGGATTTTGTCAAGGGCTTGCCTCCATTGGAGAGTAAGACAGTCATCCTCACAATTGTCGAGAGATTCAGTAAATTTGTTCATCTCGTCTCTCTGCCCAAGTTGCCTTCAGCTAAGTTGTTAAGCCACATTAGTGTGTAATGACATCAAGGCCCATTTGTGACACTAGTCATTCTGTGCTTTCCTGAGATACTCATTTCTCTCCTCTTCAGGTTTGGAGACTGACTCACCTGTTCTGTCACCAGACAGACACGCAGAGAGCCAGCCACGCCAGCCATGCTAGCCACACCAACCACGCCAATAAAGACTGTTCTAAACTGTTGCAGCATTCTGTCTGCTTTTGGCTCCTGCCACCAATATACATCACTATTATAATAGTGATGGAGTTGGCTGTAGGCATAATAGGAGGAATAACACATGCTGTCATTATCAATAGGTTAAGTAATAATTGTAATAACAGTTGCTTCTTGTCTCTCTGCAGCTGAACCTCAGCCGGCTGTGCTGTAAGTCAGAGCTCCCAGTGGCTGGTGGCCAGTGCTGACTGGGAAAGCTTCCAGTCTCCAAGGGACTGTGATTAACCCAGGAGCGGTCAAACACGGCAGGAAGCCCTCCGCAACCAGCCACAGCTATTTATTCACTTTCCAATGAAACCAATTACTTTCAGAGCGAGCCTTGGGGCTGACACTTTATGTGTTGTTCTTGCAGACCAATAGAGTATGGCTTTGAAAGGAGAGGCAGACATGAAGTAGGAAACCCTCCTGAGCTGCTTTAACAGGCTGTAAAATATACTTAAAGTCAGTATCCATGGGAACTTGCTAATGTCTGAGAGAAGCCTGACGGACACACACAGCCTTTTATAAAACTCAAGTTATTTTTACTGTTTTACGACTCATCTTCTAATATCAAAGTTGTTTTAGAGTTGTGAAGGCATTGTCTTTTTGTAGCCAAGGATGAATAAACAGTGCTGCATAAACCCAGTGTACACAACTTTTATTTTTATGCATTTCTAAGACTTCAGAGCAATAAAATGAGCTCATAATTCATTGAATCCAGATGGTAGTGTGTTTTACTTAGTTAAAGCATCTTAAAATCAAATGTCATATGTTAGGGGAGAATGGGGATGGCTATAACATCAGTCAGTTGTAACACGTTGAATTTCTCCAATCAGAAACAAGTTACAAATCACCTGATTCACTCTACACATGCTGTTTAGCCCATGCTGTTTAGCCCATGCAGTTTAGCCCTTACTCCACATGGGAAAAAGTAGCACCCTGTGACAGGCACAGCCAAATTTAGTAGGAAATCATAATTTTGAGGTAAAATAGTATTTTTTTTTTATAACTTCATTAATTTTTGTTATAGCAATGCCTGGGAAGTTAATCAGATCAAACTTAAATCATGTTTATTATGTGTCTATGTCAATTTCTTTTATGCAAGCTGTTAGTGCTAATGTTTTAGCTGTAAGCTATGCAACAGTGATTACCAAATCAACAAAATCTAAACATGTCAGCAAAATCAGGCAGGGTCTTATTCTGAAATGCTCCTTGTGGGAAATGCAGCTTGAAGCTGACGGAACGGAACAGGGTCACACAGAGCTGTGAAGAAAGTAGTAGAAGCACAAAAAGGACAAATTAATAACAAGTAAATAATGTGGGGCAGGCTGACACTTCCAGTGGACTTTGACGCGAGGCTAATCATAAGTGTCGCTAGACCCTTTTTACTGGGGCATGTGCCCCTGTATCTGTGTGCTGTGTCCCAGTAAAATGGTCAAGCACCCTTGGCATTGCTTTTGGTTGTGTAGGGCTGTGTACCATAAGTTAGCAATAATATATATGCTAAGTCTGGTTACACTTTCAAAATAAAACAAATGGTTAATGTGAAACGGCACAATATTAATGTTGTGAAACTTTGCAAAAAAGGATTCACTGTTAAAAGCAAGTTTTTATGTGTACAACGTTGATGAGAGGATGAAGAGAGACTATCCTTCTGTGCACAAGAAGAATAGAAGAATATGCACGTTGTACACTATTTGAAGTACCATTTTAAAATGATATAATATTCTTTGTGTGGTTCATCAATGATCCGAACATTCTGCGGTGAAGGTGTAGCTCCATCCCTTCAGCAAGTGTTCCTCTTCTGCCACTACGCAGAAACACACACATACACGCTTTAAAAACATTTATTAAAAGCTTTTTTTCCTTTGACAGGTTTAGTTACAGCATTATATGTTGAAATTCATATTGTAATAGGCACTATGTTAACTGGTAGTTCTATGTAAAATGATCCTCGTGTCACTGCAAAGCTTCGATTGTGAGATTGACAGTCGAATCAGGCTCTGCACATTGAGGCATCGAATCTTTGATTATTTGCGGTCAGCCCTAATAAATAGTATTTTACCTTTGAAAATGCATTAAAGGAAACCTTTTGAGACAGTGTGAATGGGCCTGATGGAGCTGATCACTTTAATATCTAGCAAGTATTTTTATGTAATTAACAGGGGCTATGCTTAAATTTGTCAGTAAAGTAGATTCTGGATCATCAGCCAGTACAAGCACAGATCCAGTCCAGACGTCTAGAGGTCACACAGACCCAGGTGAAATACAGGCAGCTTCAGCCAGTACGAGCACAGCCAGAGATGTACAGCCAGCAGCAGATCCAAGCAGCTCAGACCCTGCTGCTCCACCAAATGACCCAGCAGATTGGCCCCCAGTCTTAGCAGACTTCATGGGTTTGGGTGCAGAGATGCATTCATACCAGCACTGGATTTTTCTAGAAGAGGTTTCCATTCAGGCTTATTACAGAGACAGACTGTTTTAAAGGAGGGAGGATTGTAGTGAGAGCACTGCAGTGTCAGGTGTGACTGTGCAGCAGTGGTAAATTGTTTACATGGATCACAAGTCAGGAAGGAGATAACAGAATTTTTCTTAGGTGGTGACATATGTATGTGTGCTTATGCTCCAGTCAAAGCCCTTTCTAACATGACAGTAGTGGGATGACCATGCTGGTGAGGCACATACACATTTCTTACACTTTCAAAAATGTATCAAGGAGATGGGGGCTGTGTCCTATAGAGCTTTAGGTCTAGCAACACCCCTGGTGCTAACAAAACACCAAGTGAAAGTGTCAAAAGTCAAATGAGTGCTGGTTTCATTGAGGGGCCATCATGTGTTGGAGCAGGACGCATCTGTCTAATAAATGTCAAGTAAATGTGTTGTTATTAGGTTACTGGTTGTAAGTGATGTCATAAGCAGAGGAGGAGGGCAGCTGGCTCAGCAGTCATATCCCTAATCAGTGACCGGCCTAATTGACAGGCACATGAACAGAGACCAGCTAATTGATTATAGGCTTGTCCTAGTCCAACACACCGGGGGACTGGTGAGAAATGGACGGAGGGAAATTTTGTGTCAGTGTGTGTGTGAGTGTGCACACTTGAATTTGTGTTTTCAGGAAACTCTTTGGTTATATTTCTTTGAAGTGACTTCCTTTTAGAAAGTCCTCTGTTATTTAAGGAGTCGTAAATAAACCAAGCTGTTATTTTTATGTCTAGAACATTTGTCTTAGAAAAGTCCTACTACAGCCTAGGGGGCCCTCAGACTTTCTAATACAGTTCCACAGAGGCTGCACCCAATAAAAGAAGTGAGGGGTTGTCTATTTTAAGCTCCCTCTGTTCTAAACTGGGCTAAATGTAAAGAAAGTTCTGCATCATGCCCTCCTCATTGTCCCTCCTTGTGTATCTATAAGCTGTTACTGAAAGAGAAATTCCTTTAAAGAGCCTAGTTGGCATTCCTCTGGGTTCTGTGTACCAAAATGGCTACAGGTTACTCTTCAGTCTACCAGTCCAACATCCACCAGAAGCACAAGAAGATGAGGATTTCTTTCTTTAGTATACTTACAGCTTTTGGACTATGTGTGTGTTAGGATCAGCTAAATTTCAAATTGTTTGTACAGATGAAATGTGTAAGTACAGTCACTATCCCAACAGTACAGTGAATATGTGAACCAGAGAAAGCTGGTTCAGCTGCCTTACACCTGTCCCTCTCTGTTCACTCAGCATGTTATGTGCTTTAGTACTGTGTACTGATTTGCCATGCATCTAGGACTGTAGTTGTCTTAATTTCTATAAGAATGAATGATCTGCACAAAAATCTAAAAGTCCAAAGCCCTTAAAGGCAGCGGTGTTTATTATCGCCCACAATACAACCGTACTGGATGTAACAAACATGCTGATGATTTAGCTTTTAAATTGATGACCTCCACACATTAACCTTTTGGTTTGCTGCATAAGCTGCATTAGCACTGAGCATTGGCACTGGACAGAAATTGCAGTCATCTAATAATAACATAATTTCTACAGATAGGAGGCTGTTTGTGCACAGAGTTGATATTTTAAAGCTCATATGGAAGGTTGAGTTTTTTGTATCCTGTGGAAAGCATGAATATACTCTACACATTTCACAGCTAACTAACCATTATATTGGAAATGAATTTATGGATAATCTTATGTAAAAGCAGAAAAAATTGACCTGATATTCGCAAACGGCCAGGACTTACCAAAATATTAGCATTCTGGCCTTGGCTGACCTGTTTAGAAGCAGCCGTGGAAAAGTCATGTGGCCCCTCCTATGGGCTGGACCCGACATTCACTTGGATAGGTAACAAAAAATTACTGGTTGTTTGAGCCAGGTGGATTGTGGTCGGCTGCGTTTTAATCCAAAAACCATGTCTTCATTTTGCAATGACTGTATTTATGTCTGAGGTAATAAGTGTTTGGGCAATAAAGCCAGCTAAAAACAAATGAAAAACAAAAACGAAAGTTTGAAGGAGCTACCAGCTGCTGCTTTTACAAGCGCTGCCGGTTGCCATAGCAACATCACACTATGGTTTGTGCTGTACTCCTGGCAATAACAAACAACATGTTTGTGAAATTCATCCAATAACAAACTCTGCGACTTCTTGAATTCACCTCAGTGCTCCATGCTATTTCAGCACGGCCTGTGACAGTGATACAGTAGCTACATAAAAAGCATAATTCCTAACATCTGCTTTATGGTGAACAAAGAACGCTTTTTGGGTTGTTCCTTTATACATCAATATTGTTTTTACACAATTTCTATACCCCAGACTTACACTGAGAAATGATTTGCACCACAGGCCAAGACCCTAACACTATTATGTTTAATGTTTACAAAATCTTCTATTTGTGCTATAAAACTTTTCTCTTGAGGAAACTGTTTCTGTTTCTCATATCTAATTTTCCACCAATGCCCCATCAAAGCAGCTCTCATATACATACATAAAGATGTGAATCACTGCATCCTGCACTTCAAAGTCCTCCATCAACACGTTACGTTTCACTATGGAATGGCTGTTCTTTGTGGATAAAAAAGATCCATCCCAAGTAATTTTTTTGTTACCTATCAAAGTGAATGTTGGGTCCAACCCATGGGAGGGGCGACATGACATTTCCACGGCTGCTTCTAAACAGGTCAGCCAAGGGAACCATGGAGTCCAAAGCAGTGGGAGGGGGACACTTTCAACCAAAACCGTGTAACTGAATCTAAACCAGTGGTTAAACCCATTCAGCAGTGCAGGAATGGGGAGAGCCCTAACAATACAATACCATTCATAGGCTAACAGCCCCAGTGGAATGAGCAGGGAGGGGTTTTAATCAGACAGAAAGGCTCTCAGCCAGCCAGTCAGTGTCAGCCAGTCAGTCAGTCAGTCAGTCAGACTACGGAGGCCCTTGCTTCACATAAAGCCCCACATCTCCACACCTACATCTATCTCTCGGTGTTTGTTTTGGAGTGTGTGATGCTTGTCTCCCATTCTTTCAGAGTGCTCAAGGAATAAGAAAAATGTAAAGGCGCTTCAGTTGGCAGCGGCTGAGAGATGTGATAAAGTGAAAGGGGAATGAGGGGAAGGAGAATGGGGAACTGAGAGTCAGTCTGCCCTCAGCCTGACCTGCAGCTTTCAGGGGGCTTGAACACATCAGAAATCCCATTGTGGGAGGTGATTAATTGAGAGTGATAACTTACCATGAACAGAGATTGTTATAGGCTTTAATGTGGTAGGCCTGGCTTTTTAAACGCTGCTTTCACATAGCTTTGTAGTCCAGCATATGGGCCCAGACGTATTCACTGACAAAAGACGAACAGAAATTTATCACGCTTGTATGTCCTGCTAACAACGTGTACTCTCTGTTTTTATTTAAACACAGATCCCTTTTAGCCTTACTGGCTTTTGAACTTTAAACACTGATGGGAAAACTTGTACCAACAGTTGCAATAACATGTTTTTTTTTAATGTATAGCTCCAACTAATATTTTTTTCATAATTATTATTTCTATAGGTTACTTAGTCTATTGATTCATGTTTAAATTAAGTGTTCAGGCTAGAAAATGACTTATACCAGTCTCAGGTTGCAAGAGCCTCCATACCGAAAAATCAGAAAACCCAAATATATTCCATTTACAGCTATGTGAAACATTTAAAAGCTAATATTAACATTTGAGAAGCAGCAAATATTTGGTGTTTTTACTTCATTTCTATTTCTACTAATTTATCAGTGTGAATTTCAATATTGGAGACCATGACAAAAATGTTTAGTGAACTTTTGAAGAATTAAAGCTGACTAATCTTTGACATGTTGCACTAATAAGCGTTATCTTGATGTTTTTTTATTTCAGTAATGATTGCCTCAGTCAGTAATGTTAGCTATTGTACATGGTTCTTGAAAGAAAAATAGTAATATACATATGGATTGAAGCGCTTCCACAAATCCACTGAAAATTAAACAAAAAGTGGCAACAAAACAGCCAGGAAAACCCACCTAACCATAGCCCTAAAAACAGGAAGGCCAACATACCTACTTTTATAAAAAAGAAGCTAACCTTACCTTAACATCATAAAGTTTACATCATAAAGCCAACTGAAGCTGACGATAACATCATCAGCTTCAGCTGGCTGTCTTTTGTGTTTATAAAGAATCAGCAGGAATGATTCCAGTTAAAGGGCTTTATGTTAGTTTCAGAGGCCACCACTAGTATGGTTTTTAGATTGCAACCAGTGTGTGCTCAAACTCATGAGCGGAGAGAGACACAATATGCTGGAAACTCAGGTAAACTCCCACAGGAACATTTCAGTAATATTTTTATCAACTTGAGTGAGGTTGAACTAAGTAAACCATCCTCATTGCACGAAAACGTTACATTGACTGTATTTAGTTAGCAGATAGCTTGTCTGCCGGCTTTTCAGTAATTATTTGTGTACAGTATCTTGGTGTTAGCTGGTAAGCTAACGTTATATAACTTGAGCCAACTAAAGCACAAAATCACAGTACATTTCACATGCTTTCCAGTAAAGTTCTTCTGTCCAAGGATGAAAGCCTCTCCGGATGAAGGTCTCTCTGTGACTCAAACCTTTCTGGTGAACTGAGTGAATAGTTCTGCTCCAACAGCCAGAGTATGACAACTGCATTTACTACATAGTTTAAGTCTCTTATATGACTTTCTGTCATAACAGGTGAACTGTGTCTGTTCCTCCAGAACACCTGTTGTTTTAACTGTGCACATTAAAGATGGTAACAGCTGTAGCCTCAGAATGATTAGAAGAAATAAGAATCTTAAGGTGAGACAACACCAAGACAATTACTAACTAAAACTATTAATGACTTTACTTTTTGTTAATTAAAACAAATAGTAAACAAATACTTCAATTCAAACTAACACATTTTAAGACAAAACAAAATACAAATCAAGTGCCAAAATAAACATTGCAATCTATCAGTTCTAATCAACATTTTTCAGAGTTGCACTTAAACATAGAAAAAGGAGAATATGGGGTTAAACTGTGGGAAAAAGTAGCACAGTCATGAACAAACAGTGACATCACAACAGACAGCAATGAAGGATTTGGTCTTGAAGAAATGCAGCTCAGACCAAAGTCATGTCTGGGTTTAACAGGCAGACTGAGTGAGAGAAAAACAGGGAAACAAGAGGCAGCAGAGCCAAGCAGGTCTTGTGTGGTGACAGGAGTGTTTGTTCTTAGCTTTTCAGCAGTGTCAGGACCCCGGAGCCTAGACTGCTGGCCCTTATCTAGCCCAGTTCAATTACTGATGTGTCAGCAGTGATCTATGAGCTGAGAAGGGCATGCTTTGGGAGTTGGGGAGGGCGGGTGCAAGTGACCTGGGACCACACGGTCAGTTGTGTGTGTGCATGGACAGGGGTAATATAAGTTTACCCACAACTGGTGAACTGGTGGTGGTGGTGGTGTATAGGAGGGTCATGTTGTATCTTTCAGGGTGTAGGCGGCTGAAGGCCAGTTGATTTTTCAAGGGCTTTCCAGCACGCTCTCTGTCAGCACTGTTGACTTCTACTTGACTGCAGCACTCAGTACAGAGTGGACCGAGCACACAGAGAGAGTCACAGAGCTCTGCTCACAGGCAGCATGAACACAGTGATAGATGGTTGGACATATGCTGAGCTATTGATAGTTCTTCAGTGTCTGTAGATGTGGTGGGAGGTTCTCTTTGATGACCAACAGAGGACCCTAGGGTCACTGCCATATCAATGCTAGGAAGCGTCACAGTTCATACATTCACTTTTTATAACACAATAAAGAATCAAAGAATATATATACATATATATATATATATATATTTGCACTGTGCTCCTCTCTCCTCTTCTCTCTCTCTCTCTCTCTGAGTGCAACCTCATCCCATTAATGCATGTTACTAACTCGATTTCTTCCCTCTCCCGTGGTCATGTGCTTCCTCCTCCTGTCGCTTCCTGCGGGTGTTGCTGGCTCTGGAGCTGTGGAGTCT
>JAPMOB010206995.1:0-34470 GCA_029875015.1 Lepomis gibbosus | reverse complement strand
CGTGCATGAAAAAAAAAAAAAAAAACATTCACCCTAAATATTCAAATCTCAAAATTGAAAATTGAACGTGTAACCAACGATTGAATTTTCTAATATTCGGGTCCAGCCCCAGAGTAATCATATACAGTGAGAGAGAGCCTTACCATCCAGAGAATGGATCCACTGGGCTGTTCCACTTGTTGAGAGCCGCTCCACCGAGACTTCACCGTTGCCAAGCCAAAGTCACCTATCTTAACAGTCCAGCCCTCGTGTAGAAAAATATCTACCAACAGAGCTCAGGAAATATTACAACAGACAACTGGTTTACATCATCATACATTATCATATAGCATGATTAGTTACTACCAAAACAAGCAAGAAATTATGAGAAGTGAGAGGAGTAGAAAGGAAACTACCTGTAGAAAACAATAGGAACGATTCTACAAAAGAGAACTTACCTAACTGGCAACAACATTCATTTTAATAACAAAAACACTACTGCCGAGGATGTATGCTTCAGATCATTCAGACTGTAAAAACAGCGCAATGTGTCTCATATGGTTCACCCAATATGGAAGGTTCCACCATTCATTACTTAATTTTGAATTCAATGTATCAGAAAGTACAGATACGTAATGTTTGCTCTATCCATGTCTCCTGAACATAGTGTTCAAATTTGGAAATGTGTTATCAGTGTAGTCTATAGTAGTCTAAGCACAAAAAACATGCTACAGTGAAATGCAACTGACAATACAAGGATACTGTTTGATTTCAGATCTCGATGAATGATGTTCTTCGCATGAAGATAACTGAAAGAGACAACAAAAAAAAATCATTAATTTCATTCTTTGTAGGAAGAGGCAGACCACCAAAGATTTGACTCCGCTTGCTGCATCGTGCACAATTTGAGAAAGCCACAGTCTTTGGCCATCAGCCTTCTCAGAGGCTTCCTTACAGTATAAGGTTAAGTGTCTCTTCCACCATCTCTGACTATTAAATCCCACTTTTCAGATCCAACACTTTGTTCTTGACAGTTTACGAGATGTAAATGTGATGGATCTCATAAAGCAATTTATCTTCACCAACCATTCTTACAAAAGTGCACACTGTGTACTGGAAAAGAAACACTTCAACATGGGTGTCAGTAGAAAGCAGGTGGTAATGTTGAAATGGAATCTAACAGCAGGTCTTACTCCATGCCCTGTGCTGTCTGTCTGGCCACATCAATGCGACGCATAGTGTCAAACTTGGTTTCTGAGACGTGCAGATGGCGGTACAGGCTGCTGCCTTCACACCACTGTGTGATGATGGCAAAGTTGGGCTTAGTCATGTAGCCCATGAACAGCAGGATGTTGACGTGGCGGGTCTTCCTGCAGAGAACAGAAATGATAACGGTGTAATTGAAGAAATGTAATTGTCTGATCCACGATCCGCTTAAGATGATGGTAGAGTTACTGAATCATTAGAATTGAGAGTTAAATAAAAAATAAATGCAATAACAATACCAACTTGTGTTGGCTGAAGTCCAAGTGGGGCCCACAGAGTTATAATGTCCCGCTAAATTGGTTAAAGCGTATGAGTATACAAAGGAGTGCGAATCTATTTTTACCTGTTATGTAATATGTAATGTGTAAAACACAGACAGGCTTCTCACCGCAAGACCTGCATTTCATTTTTGAAGGCCTGCAACTGCTCAGGTGTCGGCTCGGTGACTTTAAGGATCTTGATTGCCACGTCTCCGTGCCACTTGCCCTTGAAGACTGTTCCAAAGGAGCCAGCACCTATTCTCTTCTGAATGTTGACTTCCCGAGAGTGGACCTCCCAGTAGTAACTCGAGTCTCTGTAGCCCCCTCGGTGCTGAAAAAACACACTGAATGTTATGAACTACTAACTCACACCATCATAAATCCCTTTACTTGGGATTTTTTCACAACCAGTTTGTGAAATTGACCTTCCTGGTTAATTCTCTTTAGACCTGTCTGAAGACACCCAGTGCCCTATGACTGAGGGCAAAGACCACATACCACTTTCTTTTTGTCATCAGAAGAGGAGGGCTTGCGCTCCTTGTGCTCTGAGGGAGACTTGGGTGGTCTCCTACCCGGAGAGCCAAAGGAAGACGGTGGGCTTGTGGAGGGTTTTGGTGAGGGTTCGGGACCTGCAGGAAGGAAAAGGCCGGACAAGAGAGCACTTCAAAATGACTATAATACCACAGGTAATATTACACAGGAATATAAATTCTGAAACCAAGGAAGGAATTATTTAAAAAAACAAAAACAAAAAAAACATACCGATTGTGTTGTTGAATTTTAGTGCTTCCTAAAAAAGGAACAGAGAAACAACATTATAAATTCACATCTGTGAGAGTGCGGGGCTTTTACATATAAATAAATACTCTTGCCGGACAAGTTCACACAATGCTGGTTAAGCCCATCACCGCTAGAGTTGGGTATTGTTTAAAAATTTACGATACCAGAACTAAACCCAGCACCCTTAAAGTGATACCGATACTTTATTTGATACCTTGCATAAAATGTCACCTGATTAGTAGCTTATTATTATTTTTAATGCCGTTATGGACAAGCAAGGTTATCTATTTTATTTTTTTCTTGTTTCAAAGAACTGCTACATAAAAAGTATTTGGAATTTGTCACATCGCTCCCCATCCTAATTAGGTCGTCCTCACTGATAGTATTATCCTATAAAGGGGAAAGACTAAAGCTTGGGAGTTATTTTATATTTGAATGAGAGAGGAGTGAAATAGTTTAGTGACCAAATAAGTTGCGGTAAAAAAATTCAAGGTAGTGCTTTTTCCTTTAGTGGTGAGCTGCAAACCTCCGAAAATACGACAGTCACAAGAATAAAATGAGAAAGCGGTCTGTTTAAACAAGTCATTAAAATCCACTCAAGATACAAACAGAGGAATGGAGAGGGTGTAGCCTACATCTAGCCGATCAAAACAACTACACGTGAAGCAGCCACAGCTGGAGGCTCCGTGAGTTAAATCAGCTGATCGCTGCTGCGCCACGAAAGCCTTTAATTGATGTGATGGAACGCAGCAATCGATCAGTGACAAGTGATGTGAATAGCAAATAAAAATGTACAGAGAAGTGTTAAATGATACCAGAAGAGAATCCCGCTTGCACGTGTGCAGGCCTTTTTTTTTTTAATACAGTTTATGGTGCAGGCACATAGGGTGAAAAAATGTGTGCTCTTCTCTTTCTTTAGCTGTGTTGTTTGTGTATTTGGCTGCAAGCAAAACCAATACAAATAGTCATTCTGGTTACAAAAAGTAGGCGTAGGTATCGATTGAAGTACGGGTTTGACTGGAGACGTTTTGGTTCTACCGGGCTGTTTCCGTCAGGACCATAAAAAGTACAGAATAGCGATACCCATCCCTAATCACCGGCAGGTCAATCTCTCTGTATTTACGGTATACTAGAGTTTTTAAATCTGGTATCTGTGGCGACATTCCCATCCTGGCAAACCGGTAGTGAGGTGTTTCAATGGTTTTTGATGCCTTTGTAAAAGACAAAGAAATTTTAAGCACTGGATAGCTGTGAAAACAACTGTATTATGCGTTTACACTGGAAGCAAAATAGTCCATATGAAAAGCTGGTCAAAGCTGAGCATATTCTGGTATGATTCTGGTTTTACAGGCAAAATTTACCTATTATAGATTACACAGTGAATGAGCACATACATTAGATCCAATTGTATCCTCGTAAAACAAAGACCAATACCACAGCACTGACCTCTATAATGCTGGTACCAGCAGGGCCCACTGTGCTGACCATATGAACATTGGGAGTGGAGGTGGAGCGATGCCTCTGTAGAGACTGGCCATCTCCACCCGGCATGGGGAAGCGAAAGGCAGAGGTCGGGGACAGGAGGTCCATCCTGAGAGATCAAGTACAATTGTCACAATTTGTATATGATTATCAGTTTCACAAAGTAATGCTGGTTTCATGCACACCACGATGTCAGTGTTGGGTGGCCAACAGCTGCTGAGCTATGGGGAGCTCTGGAGGAGAAAGCCAGGGGGAGTGTCGCAGTTAGACTGGATTCTGCTCTTAAAACGTCGCAGTTTACCAGCAGGAGGAGCTCAGAGTTAATTGCTTTTATTAAACTAACTTTTTACTTGTAATTTTTGGGATTTAAACCCGTGTTTTCGCCCCCCCTGTTGTAACTGTAGCTGCTAGAGCTCTGTGGGACTTCTTCAAATTCATACAGAACGGACACAACAGGAGACTGCTTGGAGGAAAGTAAGCGAGGAAGGGTAAGTTCTGAAAATGTCTGTCCGTTACTTGATCCCAGCTATCGTTCTATGAAAGAAGTTAGTTTAGCATTGCGCTATTTGATCCAAACTGCATTTGGAAAACAAGCATTTTAAAAGTTGTTTGCTTATTATTTTTAACAAATCGGCATCATGCTGGATGGAGTTATTTCCATTTATTGCAACTAAATCAAAGCAAATTGTTTATTTTGGGTTCATACATCTATAGTAATCTACGTTCGGGTTGTGTTTATTCATGTTAGTCCAGTGGTCAAACTTGCGCGATAAACGCGATGGGAATTTAGAGTTCGCATTGTGTGTGAAACTGGACTAAGACTAAACTGTCCTTTTAATTTGAATATAATCTGTTTAATATGGGAGCTTACCCAGGAGGCTCTGGGGTTAAGGCTAGGTTGCTCTGTGATGGGGAATTTTCTGGCAATATTATCCGTGGTGGGTACTCGTCTGTGCAGGTACTGGGATCACACCTGGACAAAACACAGGGGAAGGGGGATGAGACAAGACCAAAGAGACATAATGAAACAAGGTGTCAAAGAACACTCATTTCAGGACTTCAGATTTTGTAAAATTTCTCATCTTTTAGGATTAATTTTTTTTTGGCATTTTTGCCTTTTTTTGGACGGTGACAGCTCCAGAGTGAGCCTGTCAAGGCGGAAAAGAGAACGGGGATGACATGCAGAAGGACCCTGGATTGGAATCAAACTTGGGCCGCTGCGGTAAAGACTCCGCCTTAAAAGGTATGTAGTCTATCAGGAAGGGTACTACGGCACCCCAAATTTCTGGTGTTTTAACCTGGGGTCCCTCACTCAAAGGTAAAACCATGCAAATAATCAAAACACAAGCTCTGATCTAATAAGCACACCCACTGAGCAATTCAGTATTTGCCGTTGATTTTGAATCATAAATTAGTTGACAGATTCAGCGACAATGACAATAATTGTTAGTTGCAGTCCGACCAAGGAGATGATGAAATAGAAATTGGCCAACAGAAACACAGATTAAATCTCCTCATAACTGATGACAAATAAGGACACAGATCTATGGTGGTAAAAGAGATGAACTGATGTTATAACAACTATAAACAAAGTTTTACACTGTCATGTTCATCTGTGGATCCTTCTTATTGGATAAAGGCTGCATATTTCTCTTCATTTGTACCCAATCTGTCTTCATTGTAGCACCAACAATGTTAATGCAATTTCTTCCTTTAATAAGTACAGTTGTCTTGCCTTATTCTTCATGTCTCAATATCCATGTTTTTGGGAGTGTGACTATATGTTACCTCATAAACAGTTCTGTAAAATCTAAAAACAAAACATGTTTAATTTTGATCAAATTGATCTTTTCCCTTCCATCCTCTCCTTGCTAAGTGTGGCAGCTTTGCTTAACAAACAATAGATAGATGAAAAATAACTCTTGTCGTTGTTGGCATCATATGACCAGAAAGGCACTTGGAGCCCTTACACAAGTACACTCCCTAATAAAGTACACAGAATCACAGAACACTTCTTCTTCAACTCACCGTTTGTTCCATGTGTGCATGTCCACGCACACAGTAGGGACCTTGCTACTGCAGTGCTGGTGAAATTTGTAGCCGCATGTCTGACACCTGAAGCCGTTAAAAAGAAACTTGTGGCAAAAATCACAGTAAGCCAGCTTGAAGAAGGTTTTCCGTACCTGCACAGATAAAGACAACACAGTATTCACTTTAAGAACCCAAATATAAAAAGATAGTTACTAAGAGGTTGGCATTAAATTTAAGGTAATTCAGAGAAAACATTAAAATGGACAGCATGTGTGTTTGCCAGCTACTTACAAAGTTGTGCATGGTGAGGGGAATATCATCCAACACTTCGACTAAAAGCTCCTCTCCAACCAGAGGAGTGATGTCTGTATCCCAATCTGTCAGCCTTTTACGACTGGAGCGGCAAAGACATGAAAAAGTAAAAAACTTTAATGAAAAAGAAAGTTTGTACAAATCAGTTTTACAACCCACAGACTTCCAAACCTGCTGTGGCTATCAATGGCGTTTAACTTGAGACTTATATTGAAGTGAGGGGAAAGGGCCTTTGGGATTGCTCTGAATCATCTAATACTGCATCATAAACTCATCTCTCTTGAAAAATAAGATCATTAATATAAGAAAAAAATAATAATTCTGTGATAAAATACAGTTAAACATATGACATGCAGTGAATTTTCGAGATATACGAGCAGTCAGGCAATCGGGTTGCAAACAAGCAGTTTGTCCAGATGATCTAAAGCACTTTATTTGTAGGGAAAACTCAAAATGAGCGCATCTGAAATGTTGACAATAATCCCTCATAGCAAACAGTGTGCACTGTGTGTAACTATGTTAAGCAAGTAGGTCAAAGCTGATTGACTTCTTTTTGGAGAGGCCACCACAATTCCAGATCTAAGCAATTATCTTAGTAAATACAATAATAACACATTATTATAACCTCTCTTTGTTTCTTCTGCAGCAGCAAACACAATAAACAACCGTGACATTATTAGGTTGCCACCTGAGCATCAAACCCATCTCACAGCGGGAGAACTGAACGCGCCACACACACGTTTTACTAAAAACCTGGTAGTGACACATTACTGCCAGGTGCCAGTAAAAACACATTTTTTAAGACGGACATGAACTATGATCATTTTTTAAAATTAACAAAAATGTGAAAATCGGGACCCATCCCAATGTATTTGATACACACATTACAAGAGTGATGTACATTAAGTAGGTACTGGGTTTGCGCCATACTTCTTACTCTGCCTTCAGTATTAATATTGCACCAATTAAATCAACAAACCATTGTACAATATGCAGATCTGAGACTTATGACAATTGTTTGCTGTTGCCTCTTGATCTTTTATGTAGGCGATGAGGAATGCAACCCATTATCCCTATATGGAGTGGGAGGACATTCTGCAGACAATAATGCAATCTTACCCTTCCAGAAGGCGAAATACAGCACAGCAGTCTTGGCTGAGGCCTCTCATTTTGAGCGCTTTATCTAGACTCACATGCACAGTCTGTCCTTGACGAACATTCACCTGAGAACAGGAAACTGTATATGAACACCTGTATTTGATTTTAAATTACATTCAATTAATTCACAGAGAGTACTGATAAGCAAAAATGACATTTGCACATTTTGGAACTACAGTAATCCATGTGTAACAGAACTTCAGTCCAGTGTACAGATTTACACACACACACACACACACACACACACACACACACACACACACACACACACACACAGATAATACATTCCTGTTCTGACCACAACAAAGCTCTTACAGACTACATTGTGGGAGGTCAACCACAGCTGCTGGTTCCATAATGATATTACCACACGAGATGCTTCACAATTATATGAGCATTTCTAACATAGTAACACAAAACAGATTTGGTACACAGTGTTGTACATTTGTTCATTTTATATAAATAGCCAAGCAGGAAAACTGGAAATTGTGGTTTGGCAGGATTTCATTCAGGCGGTAAAGTTCTTCTAAAGTGTAAGAATGCTGTTGTATTACTGCGTTTCTGTCTGTGCTGGATGAGACGACTACATGAAGGGACGCACGTATCTACATATCAATTTAGCAATATCTTTCATGAATGGGTTGTCTGCAATGTGAAAGCAAAAAAAAAAAAAAAAAAAAAATTCTACTCCAGTTTTACTTAAGAGGCATGAAAAGTAGAATATGCAGGTAAATATGTAGTATGCAGGTAAATATGTAGTATGCAGGCGTTGCTACGCTTGGCTCTCTGATTGGGTCTTATAAGTTATGCAATGCAGAAACACATGCTACTGACTGGGTTTTTGTCATAGTATTTTTTATTAAAATATTCTGTACTGTGCAAATTACATCTGCCAACACTTGTATTGTGCATGTCGCTGTTTACTTTGCGACGACTCCCAGTCTGTTTTCCGCTGCCACACTCCTGTGTTACATTAAGTAACAGTCTCAGCTCATTATTGGTGCAAAAAAAAAAAAGGTCTGATTCTTTGTCTGTATTCATTTATTCTTTTGCCAAATCTTCTGTAACTACTTAATAGACCATCTGCTTCATGTTTACACTGGCACAGTGTACCTGCACGGCCAATAGATGTGCGTTTTCAGTTGTTTTAATATAGGCGGAGATCATATCGATTTCGTTTTAATTCTCCGTTTGTAAACTAAAACGGAGTAGTGTGTATGAAGCCCCAGTCAAGCAAACAGAAGATGGTGGCAGGCACCATCTGCGAAACCTGACACCAACTGTCCACTAGCTTACTCATTAACACTTTGTGAATCATGTCAATTTTTGTGCGAGTAATTACACTTTCAACCATCAATGCAGGCGTAATTCTTTCATAGAGGGGATGATAGTCAACCATCACTTATTAATCTAGTATATCATCCTCATTTATATTTACTGTGGGGTTTTTTTAACAAGAGATGTTGTGTCATTGATAAAGAGCAGTATAGTGCTCATCATCTCACCACTGTCCTTTGTTTGTTGGGGAGGTAGACTCGGATGGTGCCCCCACCTCGGGGAACATCCTCCGGACTAGTCTCCCCTGAGGAGGAGTAGGAGGAGGAGGTGGAGGACATGATGAGAGGCAGGAGGAGCTGGGGCACGCAGCACTTAGACACCACAACGTCAGAAGAGCTTCATGCACAGGTGGATCCTGAAGAGCTAGCCCTTTACTTACAACCTGCAACAATATGGACATATTTGAGCTTGGACAGAATATATAGGTCAGAAAAAAAAGAGCATTTTCTTTACTAGATATCATGATGCCATAGGGTATAAGATAGCCCTTGGAAAGAAATCAATAATTTTCAGTTGTTTTCTTCATTTAAATTACCATAAAGTATTTCTAATAATTTGCAAATGCCAAAATATACATGGACAACTGGCAGATTTGAGTTATTTATGACCATTACATTATAAATTAAAAATAAATTCAACTAGTATGGAATGAAAGGAGGGGTGAGTGAGTAATGCACCTTTAAGTTACTCTCTCAACACTGCCTTTATTTGTGTGCAGATAATGTGATGCCAAAAGCTATAAAAAAAAATGCTGACAGCTGAGCAGACATGGCTACATATCACGCATAACATGAATCACTAGTCTGTTTGATAGCAAGCACAACGCACTCTCTAAAATCTTGACTTCATAACGATAACGTTACTGAAAATGATGTGTTTGTCTGGTGGATACACTGTGCCGGATACACCAGATAAACCACGACACGACACGTAAAACGTTCCCAGTCATTCTAGCATAGCTAAACACATTTATCGCTGAGGCGGAAAACAAATATCTTAATATTAACTGCCGGAGTTCTGAAATTATTTTAGGCGATACAAGAGGGAATGGCACGTAATAGAACAGCTACCGGGTCGGTAACGTTAACGTTACATATTCGTAACGGACCGACGCCAACGTTGTAATATGTTTAACTAACAGCTGGGATTAAGTTATCAAACAGACAATATTAACTTACCCACTTAATGTAACCAAAGATGTGCTAGGTCTAGATTTAAATTAATGCTGACATGAAGAGCTGACAGCCAAAGTTGCAAACCCGCAAACTTGCTAACTACTCGCATGATGCTAACACTAGCTGACGTTAGCCAGTTAGCTTTAGCATGGGATTTGCCTTCTATGCAATATGACATTTCGGCTTTAGGGAGGCCATGTTTCACTTAGGGCGCCAATTAAACGAATTTGGCTAACTAGTTTTTAAGGTAGTAAGTTAACGTTAGTAAGTAGGTAAGAAGTCGCATGATGACTATATAGCGCTAACGATGCAAAGTTGTGAAAGTTTTTGTAAATTCCTCTCAGCTCGACTTGAAACTGTGCTAGCTAACTTCGCTTGCAGAGTGCTCACTGAAGAAGGAGAGGAGATTATCTGGCTAACTCAATTGCTAGCTTACTTTACTATGTAGAACATTAATGCTACTCGTAGCCAGCTAACGTTAGCCAACTTTGCGGGGTTTACCACCGCGTCAGCTTGTTAGCTAACGTTACTTCTTTCCAAAATACACTAAGTTACAGGGAATTATTTAATTGACATGCGTAAAACAGCACCATACACTTACTAATATACATCTGTCAGGGTAACAGAAAACCCTCCTTCCGTGTTTTAATACAATCTGGAGAGAAGTAAACTCTTACCTGTAGCAGCCATCTTGGATTCTCTCAATCTGAAGTCGGATCTGTCAAGAACTTCGGGGAAAGCGGAAAACATCGGATATTCTCAGTCTTCATTGGTTGACTTTCGCAGTTGCGTTCTTTTATTGGACAAAACCATGTACATGTAAGAGGTGGGAGTTGCCAGTATACGATTTTGTCATGTAAATTAAATAACGCTACACATTTTTCAACAATGACATTCCACTAATACAAAGGGGTGATAAATAAGAACATTTATTCTAATATTAGCTATATAAAGACATACTTGCATTGTTATTCATACACTTGCAGTTTATATTTGCATATTTTATGTTTGCATAATTGATGACTATGAAACCATTTTTTTCCCCTCTATGGGCAAAATAATACACAATTGAACCAATTCAGGCATAAGAAACATTTTATTACAAAAACAGTTTTAATACACTCAGTACAGGCCTTTATTAGCCAATTGGTGTGTCAAAAAAGTTTCAATTTACTTGAAAAATACTTGCATCATGGATATGATGCAGTTTGATTGGTTACCCATTTACTGTCAAGGTGACGTTAATAGTTGACTGTGAGTTGAATGCCTCATCTTGAATTGATCACACCTGTAGTCATATTTGGTAGGCTAATAAAAACAAAACCTCACATGTCATTTAATAAACTCTGCATTTTAAAAGCTTTACAAAAAGCAGTTTTTAGTCCAAAAAGCAGTTTTTGATAGTTCAGTTATTCTTTATTCATTCCTATTGCACACTGAGGAACCTCCTTTTCTTAGCTGTGTGTGTATATGCATGGTGACGCCACTCGACATCTGCGGTGCTCTCATTCTCCAGGGTGCCGAGTTTGATCATGTACACTAAACAAAAGAACAGATGAAAACATTTTCACATCCCAAAACAGCACAGATCAGAGACATTTGACTGAATGTTTTCTAGGAAAGGGCCCCAAAATTATCATTTTCAACAAGAGTACTTTTATTTAGTATTTTTACACATAACAGTCACAGTGGTTTTATCAATGTTAAGCTTTTCGTATTGGTAATTTTACCTGTGTGAGAATCTTCAAGTGGTTTTTCACTGGTCTTTATTCAAAGGAACAGTTTGACACTTTGGATATTAGACTGATATCTCCTTTCAAATATCAATATAAATTCTAATTCTGAACACTGGCTTAAAATCAAGGCCATGTTTAGACAGACATCAGCAAATAAATAAATAGCCTGATTGAAAATTTTACCCAAGATATGCACAGGGAGGTTTTACAATAATAAATAAAATGTAATTAGCAGTACTGTTTGGTGGAAAAACTATAATGCAGTCAATGTTTCTAAGCATCCTCAGACTTGTCCTTAGCATTTATGTTCTGCAGTTACTGCAAAATATAATAATTAGTCATTCGTCATTTAGCTGAGACATTTATCCCAGGCGAATTACAATTGCTTTGTATATCAGAGGTCGCATTGGCACTGTGCCATCAGCCTGGCTGATTTATTGGTCACGTCCTAGCATACATGCTACCACTTATTACCACCACTACACTAATTTGAATTAAACCATGTTACTGGAGGTAGAGGGATCTGGCAAAAAAAAAAATGCAGGGTCATCTGGCAAAAAAAGTAATATGGCTAAACCTTTGTTGTACCGGAATGCCACATCATTAAATGCTGTATGTGCAAACACACATTACAGATTATTTTGTCACGGAAATGCCATAATTCTGGCTATTATCAGACTGACATATTTTAACATCATGTCTCGCAGTCTTATAAACTGTTGAGCCATGTATCAATTTCTAATCAGCCTTCAAATTCAATGATTTATTACTCAATCTCCCCCTTCCTTGATTATGTGGTTATACCCTGAAGCAACACGCAGGGTTGTTTGCAATCTGAGCACCTAGAAATACTTTGTGTACTTTCATAATCCTAAAGAAAAGATACTTCCTGCAACCAGGCAAAGATGTGATATTTACACGTTGTATCTTGTTAGCAAGTAAGTTAGTCACCGCTACATCCAAGAGTCACCCAAGTTTTGTTCATAAGTTATGACACAGTTTCCCCCTGCTTCTTCACACTAAGCTAATTTAGGCAAACAAAGTCCTTGACCTACAGTATCTCTGGACTGGGTGAACCTAGAAGGTGAAACATATCATCATCAATTAATACTTACATTTCATTTCAAACCTGGGCCCTACTTCTGTCAGCTCAATGTTCTTGTGGTCTGTTTTCTTGTAGGTGTGATGTCTGTAATAAAAAAGCATTTCTCTTAGAACCGTGAACCTCAAATAACTATGGTGGCCCTGAGAGCTCAACACACTGCAACTTAAGAAAACTCATACAAGAAATAAACAAGCAAAAGAAAAGAAAACATCTTCACCGTTTTGACAACACATTCAGCATTTAAACATGATGCTGCAAAGGGAAAAAGAACAACCAAATATAGGAATGCTGCAAAGTAGACGGAAAGAAAAAGTGATGAACATGCCTGGACACAGCCGGGACACGCCTGTTGACCCATTAAAAACTGAAATTTTAGCAAATATTCCAACACCCCACCTCAATAACTTCATGAGTCACAAACAACGAGAGTTCCCTAGAAACGCCTGTTGTCATCTGAGCTTCTTGCAGCGTTTCTGTATTTGTTTGCGTTTTCTCCTTTTGTAGCATTCTTTCTAAATGCTGTGCCTTTGTTGTGCAATAGGTGAAACTCGTCTTAATTTGCTTGTGTTCTGTCTATTTGCGCGTGTCTTCTTAAGCCGCAGTGGGTTGAGCTCTCCGGGCCACCATAAATTATGCTAAAGTTTGTCGGGGATTTACATTGAGAGAGTCCTTTCATACTGACCTGAAAGTGATAAAGTCCTCTTGGTTGGCGAATGTGATGACACGCCTGCTGTCCTCCTTCGGCACTGGAAAAAGATACTTGAGGATATTCGATACCTGTGCGAGCAGAATTAATTAATTGTATGCACAAACAAGTGGTGACAGAATATTAATGGCACGCTTACAGTGCATGGTCCAGCACTCACTCACTCACCCTCTTGCCGAGTCGTGAGGTGAAGTTGTGAAAAATAAGGTGGGGGTAGGCCTCAGACATGGTGCCTATGTCTGGAACATCATGCCTCATTACCACGTTGTAAAGTGTGAAATAAGCTGTGGGTCCAAATGGCAAGTGGCAGACCACAAGACCATCTGAAATTATACAGGAACAAAACCATCAAATACTCCAAGTGCAGTTTCTCATTTACTTTCAGATTAATACTCTGGTTAAACAGTGTTTTCCAGTTGTCCTTTTACCACTTGACTATAACACGCTCACATTCTGATGTTTAGCATGCGTGTTTGCTACAACTGAGGCTGATGGGAATTAAGTAATTATAATAAAATATAAAAGTGGGAGAGAACTTTGGCTTTTTAAGTGTGCTTTCTGTAGTACGTATAACACACAGCTAGAGGGACTACCTGCTTAAAACCACAGAAACCACTCTAATGTTACAAATAGCAAAAACTAAAGAGTAAACAGGCGTACCTGGCTGTCCTCTGGTTTCATGCATAATGACGAGGTCTGTAACGTTGTTGGCTTTGCATGCTCGCACCAGTGAAGCGATCTCATGGTTCCCTCTGTTCATGCGCTGGGCTCCAGGGAACATCAGCTTCACCTCCTGTAACAAGTTACATACATCACATGCTGTTCTCCTCTCTATGTTCAATACTTCCTGTTTCCTGTAAATTCTTCAATAAAGAACAGAAATTTAGAGCATTTTGCTTTAAATGTAATAAGCAACAGTAACTGACGCATTAATGATCGTGAGCTGCAAAAGGCAGGTTTTAAATGTAAATGTGGATTATCTGTCTGTGCTGTTATGAAGTAATAACCTGTCAAAAGGTACTTCCCTGTCTTTCCATATGTATAATTGTGTGTTTCCCACGATAGGCAAATGTTACATTTTAGGATGTTCAGATGACCTGTGCTCTGACAAAAGAAGACTCTAGGTTATGCTAGCAATTCATTGGAAGTGTACCAATTAAACAGAGTCTCCATTTCCTCTTTAGTTCAAAAAATAAATACATACATTAGTTCATTTAAAGAAAATTCTAAGAATCTTTTAAATTTATTTGAAAATGACGGACCCCAAAAAATAGTGTGTTACCGTAAATGTAGAGCACAAGTAATCCAAAACCGGCAACATCTAGGTCCATCTTCTGGCCTAGCTGAGAAATTCATTACAGAGAAACTGTACTGACCTTTGCAAACATTTTGAGTCTGGAGCTGGGGTCCCTGGATGTGGTGACCATGACTTTAGGATCTTCTACTCCGGCCCATTTATACTCATCATCCACATGTGAGCTGACACCTGAGCAGACAAGACCAAAGAAATAAATATAAATGAATACACTGATGATTAAACAAAATGGGAAGAACACGGATAGTAATATCAGATGGAAAGCTGTTGATCATAAGCAAGAACACTAGCCTTCTGCCCCTTCATCGTCATACT
The DNA here is from genome assembly GCA_029875015.1 of Lepomis gibbosus. Lineage (NCBI taxonomy): Eukaryota > Metazoa > Chordata > Actinopteri > Centrarchiformes > Centrarchidae > Lepomis > Lepomis gibbosus. The sequence goes on along the minus strand of JAPMOB010206995.1, from coordinate 19,512 downwards.
CCAGTAGTTGCTGTAGTTGCAGAGCATCTTTGCGTACCTCAGTTGGAAGAAGGTGATTTTCTGCAGAGCAAAAAACAGCTTGTGTTATATCAGGATTTGTATTAGGATCTTTTACACTGCTGAGCACTTGTCATTCAAAATGCAGCAGGAACACTGGAACCTAATGATCATGCCATCCTACCATCAAGTGCGCCCTTCAGCTTCTGTTTCTTCTCTTCAATTGTTCGGAGCCTGTCCTCTTGTGCCTTCCTGTACAGGTACTCTCGTCTCAGTCTCACCTCTCGACGAAGCTATAGTTACATCAAGAACATTACACCAAATTATCTCAAGCAAAGAAATGCTGGCTGTCGATGGGTGAATGTCATTTTGAGAAACAAGTGTGAGATTGTTCAGAAGCATGCTAGGCACATAAACAAATATAATATTTTGATATGTGTGTTCGTTTTTACATTTTTAAACATTTTTATTGGGGCGTCTGTACTCCAAATCACATATATGAAGCAGTGGTGGTTTTCCTAAAGTCGACCCCTATTTTAACTAAGTGCTGTTTAGGAAATTAGACCTAAGTTGATGCTGAAAGCAAGTGTACCGTTTGATAATCAAGGACAGATCTTGACTACTCATGTTTAACGAGAAATTCAGGTTTGTAAGAATTATCTTAACGTTACGTGATTTTAAAAGCAGTTCTGTGTGTCTTACTTGTGCCAAAACCCAAAGGGGCTATTTCCATACATGAGAGAAATATAGCTGGCTGACGACGTTAAGTTAGTTATGGTAACGTACACAATCGATTTCTTAAAAACGTCAATTTTATTAAGTTGTGCAAGGTAAGTTACTAGACTGTAACGTTAATGTTTACATTCAGTGAGTATAGCAAGAGCACATGAATTTAGCATTAGCTAACGTTAGGTTGCTAATGAAACTTAGCTTGCTCGCCAGCGTAAACTTAAGAACAAGCTATTAAGAGACTTAATGCGCATAAATATTGTCAAATTTTCAACTTACCATGATTTTTCTTCAGCTAACAGCTAACTAGCAGGTAAGCTCCACTCACATGGAGATGGGAAGACACGCGTACAAGAGATACCTTCATTGGCTGACAGAGGAGCCAATGGCAGTGCTCGATACTGACTGCCAAGACATTTCAAAATAAAAGCTCGAGATTCAAGGATTTTGATTTTGAAACGAAAACCCATCTATGGGGACACTTTTGAGCAACATCGGCTGCATACTGGCAACAAAAATCCTTTGTGCGAAGTACACAAAGTTAAAATGGTTAAGAGATTGTCTGAAAGCCAGTTCGTGTTTTGTCAGAGGTAAAATTGTCTCCTCATGTGCCAAGTGTGGGTAAGGATATGAGTTTTTCACTATTCATTTCAAATCACTTTCTACATTCATTATGAAATTTAAAGAATAAAACATGAGCTACCACTATGTAGTTGATATACAAGTTATTTACCTTGAGATAAATTCATAATATAGTAAGCCTTTTCAAACCTAATTATTATAGGGAATAAGGGACTATACTGTGACAATCTGTCTATAACAGTTGATGTTAAAATGTGAACAAACTATTGGTAAGGTATAGCTGCACTAATTATATTAAAGGGATAGTAAGTGATTGCAATCCAATGCACTTTCAATTCAGTGACTATTTCAAACAGTTTGCTAGCTCTCCGTTTTGTGTGTGCTCTGAAAAAAAGTCTCTTTTTCCTAGAGCCCTGGCTCTGTAGCCTAAATGGAAAACAAAGAAAGTGGTGCAGTCCACACAACATTGTTCAAGTAAGTCAGCAACAGGTGGCAGTAGTTTTAATGCACAGGAGTGATGGGGGGCAGTGGGAGAGAGAGTTCTATACACCGACACATTCCAGTGTGCTGTACTCCAGGCACTGGGAAGACAGATGGCTGACAAACATCCAAAGAGGAAAAGGGAGCATGAAAGTTGTATGACCGGGCAAGGGCGAAGGTGTTTAAACGCTAGAGAAACCTCAGAGATTTAAAATTTGGTGGCTGCAGCTTCTGAGGGAGCACTGAAGGGAGGGGTATATTTGTTTGAGTTTAAATATCAGCAGTCATTTTGCAGAACTCTCACACTCATAACACTGGATCATATGACTAATGTAAAAGATAATTAAACAATGGAAAAATTATCACCAACTCTGCAGTTCCCCTCAGATCTACAGTCTCATCAACCTATTCCAGCTACAGAAGCTCTGCTAAACCCACTGTATGCAACCTGCCCAAGCACCAACCGGTAGACAAAGTTAGCGATTAGCTTGTGAACAAAGTGGAACATTAAGCAGCTTAAGAGCCAGATGTTTTTGGAGTCCAATACAAAGCTAAAAGCAGGGTTTATATTGGACTTTGTGAAGTGAATAAAAAAAAAAAAACATTGCAAATGAATGCTAATGTTGCTCTGTATTTACTGGATGAGTAAAAAGACATTTGTTTGCCTACACACAAACACATTTTTTATTTCAGGCAAAAACAAAACTAAACCTGACTTGACTGTATTATATTTGGGGAAAACGTGGAATATTACATAATTTGTTATTTCAATTCATTCAGTTTTATGTGATAACCTTTTTTTTCATTCTTCAAATTATTTAGAACCAAGCCTCTCAGTATGTGACAGTAAATACAGCTGCATTACTTAGGTTGATTTTAATTACGTTTCTGTTACTGAAAATAGCTTCCTGTGGAAAATTCAGTTGATTTTGGTCTTGGGGAACAAAACAATGAACTAAAAGAGGCTAAAGTGAGAGAGTTGGTGAGCTAAATATAAACATGACCAATTCACATGATTTCTTTCATAGCAACAACAACAACAAAAAAACAACGCATTTGTAAGTTGCATTTTTCATGCAACAAAAAAGTATATTTTAAAAGAGAACATCATGGATAATTTTACAGAAACTAGTATACCATCCTTCTCTTTTCTTTATTTAGAGGGCAGATGAGCTTTATGATGATATAACTGTGAGCAGAGCTCTGGCTAATCCACAGTATCTTTATGTGAGCTAGAATTAAAAGACATAATAACAAAAAAAAATTCACAGTGAGTGCCTATCTGTCCTGTTTGGTAAGGTAGTTCTGCAAGTCTTTTGGGAAACACATACACAGAATTCCCAAAGTGAAAATTGTTTTAAATGATGAAATTCTTTTTTTAAAAGACAAAAAATGTACTTTATGAAGAAATAAGTTTGCATTTATTGGACAAACCAAACATAGGCAAACTCACACATAGTGTAAAGATGGAACATGTCATGGGGTGAAAAATAAATGAAGAAGTTCATTCCAAAAATGTCTATACATCCATTTGGAAAAAAAAATAATCTCAGAAATGTTATTACCTTAGACAGCTGAATTTTACAACAATTCCCCCAACTGGATCTTTCCTGTCAAAATCATTTCATAGGATTTCAGTGACATTATTTCCACATGGTGTATACATCATTTTAAGAACAAAGCTCTTCAAATGTAAAGATTTATTTATATACTTTATACATTCTTTTCTTGCTGTACATTTAAGTCTCATGCTTGGCTTGAAACTGTGCTTTCAGCATTTATCCTCAATCATATGACAAAAGACAAAAAAAGAGCATACAGTATTCAGGATCAATGCTGCATAGTTTCAACTTTGGAATATCAAACATAATTTCTTTGTAAACCAACAGAGTTTAACCCTATGTGCATGGGAGATGGAAATTGTATGAAATCTGTCAGTTGTCAAAAGATGTCTAAAAATACACATTATTTCTCTTAGATGCAAGAATGCTTCAGTTATCTGAAACATTTTAGTGATGCAATTTATGGAAGAAAATGCACGTCATCGCCGTCTATCATGAGCAGGCATCGGACAAAATAATTAACACATGAAAAGTTTAGCAGTCCATATCACCACATACATTTTCTTAAAAGCAGTGGAAGTAAACCATTGGAGGATGTATTACAGGAAAAAGTGAATGGGAACAACTGTAACCCATTAAAAAGCTGCATCATGTGTTTGACCGTTAAGGACAGTTTCAGCACAAATCACACAAAATTCTGACATTTTGCAACAAAACATAATAGAAGCAATAAATAACATAGGGATAAAACGATGAGAAAATCTTGGAAATGTTACTTACAGAGAAATATTAGCCAGTATTCCATAATACTCCTTTATAAGAATGGTGTTTTGCTGTCAAATCAAACTAAAATAAGTGACAAACAAATGTACTGATACACTGCAATCTTAGAACAGGCTTTAAAGATGATATAGATTCTGTTTCACCAATAAAAAGCGAGGACAACATTCTGAACTCAGCCGAGCTACCTAACACACTTTACAGTAAGAACACTTAAAAATGGTTCACGAGGACAGCGGCACGTCATTCCCTTGTAGTGACCATCATTAAGGCAATTGCAGAAAACATGGAGAGAATTAGTACAGAGCCTGCAGGCTGACGCAGAGAAGTTGTGCCAACAGTGCAGGAAAGTAACTCGTACAAGCTATTCTGACCCGGCTTTAGGTGACAAAAGCCAACAGAGGGCTGGTGGCGGTGGCTGTCAGTTTCACACCAAGCCTACGTCCACACTAAAACAGCTCTTTATGGTCACAGAGGTGAAGGTGGGCTCTGTGTTTTTTTTTTTCCTTTCCAGTCAGTAGAGAGAGAGTGAGTGTGTGGGTGAGCTGCAGATGTATGTGTGCATATGAACTTATGATTCATTATGTGGTTCTCCAGAAACAAAATAAAGCAATATTTCTCTTCTCCATGTTCACAGTTGCGCTTGAAGAACGCTCTGTATGGGTAAACAGCATGGAACACGGCAGAGAAGCAATAAAGTCAAACAATTTCTGACTTGCTAGTCTTTTATCCCCTCTTTTTTGTCCTCTTTTGCGGCGGCAAACAATAAAACTGATGCACAGCCAACATATGGTGAGTCACAGCCTAGTTACTGTACTGAGTCAGCTGGTTAAACCTGCGTTCTGTCCTCTGACATAATCCATATTCATACAGGTTAATGACAACCCATGTGTAGTGTATTCAGCTATTCTGATGCTTTAAGATGATCAGAATGAGAGATCACTTTTTAACTTTGCTAGCCAGGTTTACATCGTTTTCCAGGTCGCACGCTGAGACGCACAGCCAAGAAGACTTCTCCACTCTTAAAAAGATTTTTGAAAGATCTGGTTTCAGGTAAAATAAACACTGGCTAGGTGTGGATGGAAGCCAAAACAAACCGATTTAGCCGGCTTGGTGTGGACGTACTCCAGGAGTGAAAAGGGTAAAGTCATTTCCTTTGTTGATGACGGGGAAACTCTTAAAATAACTCTCTCTTCCTAATTAGAAACACAAGACTAAATGTATTCATTTAAGCCAACAAATAGCAAAGGAATAAGACACGGCACTATGGAGTCTCTATGGAGTCACTTTTTAGCATGCTCTCGATTATTACACCCACCAAACAAACACTCAGACAAAATGGTAACTCTATTTACAGCAGCTGATTCGGAGTGGATCATTTGTAGAGTGTATCAAATCAAAAAATTAAAGTATTAAACCAACGTTTTCGATCGTGTCATAGTACAAAGAGCTAATTCGTAGCTACACCAATCATCAAATTTAAAGTCACGACTTAACTACAGTACATGTGGGTCTTATTAATTGAAACTGAAGTGACAGCAGTAGTGCAGATGGGGAAATCAATCAGAAGGAACATACAGGTACCACAGTCCTTGGTTATTTTTTTACCTGGGTGTCGTCGGTAGCTTTGTGTATTGCGTATGGCTTGGAGATGCTGCTTTATGCACATACAAGTCAAGGAACCAAGAGGTTATTGAGCGACCACGCGCCTCGCTGCTGTTCTGCGGCTCCTTTTCCTAATAAAACAGAAGCTTTTATAGTTCTTCATAATCACCGTCATCTCTTTTGACCGATCCGGCTCCCCCGCCCAGAAAATCCTCCAACTCGTCCACTTCTGTTTTCTTGGTCCGGGATTTCTTTTTCTTTTTTTCATCTACTGCTGCAGCTTCGTCTTTTTCCTTTTTCTTGTTTTTGTGTTTCTTCTTGCTCTTTTCATCCTCCTGTAAAATGGAAGGACACAATATTTTGTGTTGATATTACAGTCTTTCAGGCATATTACTAATTACATTATAGAATATGAACACCAATGATTTTACCTCTTTGCTTTTCTTCTTCTTTTTCTTCTTGTCTTTGGAGGAGTGTTTGCTTTCTTTCTCTGAAAGAGGAGCAGATACATATAGTAATCAGTGCCGCATGATTGAAGTGGTCAGCTGATAAGATTAATCCCATTTTAAATATGTTCAAATCAGGTCTTTTTAAATCTAAAAATCTTTGAGGAGGAGAAAAGGCAGATTTTTTAAAACCATTTGACTAAAACATTATAAAGGAGAAACGTTACATGTCATTATTTCTTAAACATTCTATGATTCAAACTATAAAATACTCAAAGAAGGTATTCAGATCCAGGCCTCACACTCCTAATGTCATTTTGATATGTAAGGATATGTGTGACTACCAAAGAGAGCATGTAATACCTGGGTAATTATAATTTCCTTGAGCGATGTTGTCTTGTCTTTGGGGGCGAAAACACAGACACTCACAGTTTTTTGGTCTAAATGACAGAATTTGCCATTTTATTTGTGGAAAAACCAAAAAACTGACTGGAATCAACTGGTATATAATAAGGCGCCATTCAGATTCCAAAAGTAGATGTTTGTGCGTTAATAATATTGTGAGGGAATGAAAAAGGAGAAGAGCACAGTGATGCATCCCGACACGCTAGAGTTATCTACAGTTTATCTTCAAAGAAGAAGTGCTTGGGTGCCTTTTGGATTTAATAAATTAGTAATTAGTTTTGCAAGACATGAGTGAAGTATTTTGTGAATATTTTGTACCCCAACACTCAGAGACTAAAGTTAATGAAGTCGAGGACTGAACTCCAGTGGCCAGTAAACAAGCTCGGCTGATCGGGTGAAAAAAAAGAACTCGGTACATATCGTATTTTATTTCAAAAGATACAGCGTGGTGGATAACAATGGATTTCCATGGTACTAAAGTTGAAGCAGAGAGGATGGGGCAGTTTTGTTTGTCATTCCCCTTAATCCAGAACAAGGAGACTAACTTCTGGTTCTAAAAAAAGAAAGAAGATTTTTAGCCAGTGGTGGGGGCCAGAAAATTATACTTTCACTTCATTATTCTCATACAGACAGAAGAACGTGTTTAAAAATTTACTTTTTTTCACAAAAGCTGCGTACTCCCACGCGCTTCCCTCTGCGTTTGTCCCTGTTTGGTCAGACGGGGACCTTGCCAACTTTTCTATTTGTTGAATCAAGAATCAATTTAAAATCGAGAATCAATTCTGAATCGAGAATTGTGACACCAAGACACGAAAATTCTTATCTGAATCCAAATCAAACGGTGCGATTCTCAGTCCTACATTTACTAACTCAGAGACGCAGATGTAATGTTAAGTTAATCAGGATAATAAGCAGCAAGCTCAGAGTGAATTCTAATGTCAGTTGAGCTGCAGAGTTAGAAAGACCCAGTAGATATTTCATGACTTGCCTTCCTGCTCCTCGCTGCTGTCCTTGGCTGCGGGGGGAGCCTCTTCTTGGATGCCGAGTCCAAACAGGTCGGTAACGTCCTTGTGTTTGAAAGAGATCACAGTGGGCTTCAGAGGTTCTGGCACCTTGGCTAACTGCAGGTCATCATCAGAGAGGTCTGACAGAAGCTCATCTCTGACTGGAAATGGATCCTGGGAAGAACATGATAACCAAAAACAAATATTTTTCTAAAGGCGAAGAAAAATAAAGGTTTGGGTACGGCAGTGTGACAGAAGTGCCAGTATGTCAGTATTCTGTCTGATTTGTATCATGATGTGAATTTGACTGAATGACTGACAAAAAAAATACCAGACTCAACTCCAACAATTCTGTTCAAAGCACAGGCTTTCAGCGGTAAAAAGAGCTTTGAACTGACTTAACCTCCAGTCAATCTGCTGGGATGGTAAATCTGTTCTACTTTACCTTCACTATTTTTGGTGTGTCTGATGCTTCAGACTCAAAGTCGGGGTCATCCATGACAAACGAGAGCATTTGCTGGGCTACAGGGGCCTCAAGGTCTGTATCAGAGTCGTCAGCTTTGGGTGTGCCTCCCTTCTTCTTGCCTTGGTGTCGGGTCTGTTGCTCTGCTGCTGGAGTTAAAGTGAGGGAGATGGGTGCTGCGGTCTGGCCTCTGGCCTCTGGAGCTTTAGATGGCACCTTTGGTTTTGTGATGTGGATCACAGGCCTGAAACAGAGTGATATGGAAGATGTGTTTATTTATTAGTATTTTATTCTATATGTAGAATATAAAATAGACTCAAATTTCCTTCTTGGCAGGTTTTTCAGATTATATCTATCTATCGATATAGGAGACAGAGCCTCTGGCCCAGCTGATTAACAGTGCAGTGCTTCTCTGTTTCTCTTTTATATTAATAACTCAATTATTATAAATTATATATAATATACTCAATTAATTGCTTAACCCCTCACCAGCAATATACAATTTCCACATCAGTTATATATTAGAAAACAAAATAGAGGCAATAGTTTGAAAAAACAGTAAATGTTTCTTGACTGTTATTTTTCCATGCTTATTCAGACCTGGAAATTATTAAAATCATATTTCATACTTTTCCAGACTGCGTAGCAATGCTGGAAAGTACAAAAAAGCAAGAAAAGCTGATGCTTTGTGGTTGATGTTACACAACAGTAAACCCTGTGGTTGGTTAACTTACTTTGCCTTACAACAGACCTGCCAGCATGCACATCAACCCTCAACACCACAACGTGTATTTATTTTAGACTCTGCTAAATTCTGGGAGTTTAAGGCCATGTTGTTCTTACGTTTTCAGCTCAGGTTCACTGTCCAGGTCTTGGTCCTGTGTTATAGTGGGGCCTGCTGGTACTCCCTCCTCCTCATCACTGGTCAGAGTGATATCTTTACTGAGGGGCAGAGTCTTCGCTTGGGGAAGACTGGGCTCAGTGTCGTCAGGATCGAGCTCATCCTGGAAGCCCGACACCATAGGGTTTCCTTTGTCTTCACCATCACTGGGACAGAGAAAGAACCGTTACTCCTTTAGAGTGGGATACTATTGTGGGCTACCAGGCAGCTCTACTAGAACAACCGGGATGGTCAAAACCAGAACCTCAAATATACATAATAATTTCAAAGTGTAAAAAGATCAAATATAGGACATCAACAAATACTAACTTTGTCCCAAAGGATTAACAAGCTAACTGAAAAGTGCTCGTAAAACTTTATACCTGTCGCTGTCCACAGCCACAGCAGGCGGAGGGACCTTGGTCTTCGAGGGCAGGCTGTCCTCCAGGAAGCTTTTATCCAGTCTCTCATCTGGCACAAAATCATCCACACTCTGAACCTTAGCGGGACACACCGATGCAGGCGGGTCCTCTGGGGAAAACATAGAGCCCAGTTTACGAGTGTAACAATCAAATAAATCAACTTTATTCACATCTGCACTCTAAAGTTAAAAAGCTGCCATCACAGCACCGCCATGTGTTGCTTCCGTAATCACACAAGAACGCAGTGAAACAGTGAAATCACATGACATTCCAACACCAGCCAGTCCTTTGACCACTTTAAAAGCTCTGCATTTCTCAACGACTAAGCCTTGAATCTTGTGACTACTTACTATGCACTTAGTACGTTTAAGCTATGACTGAATAATCAAGGCAAAAGCTGATCTGAAAAAAAGTTTACTATTTACAATAATGATCAGAAAACAAGCAATGGCTACTGTGTAACACCCTAACTGCTTTAGAAGAAAGTCTTTCCGACTGGCTGAGTCATGCTGAATCATGTAGGAGTTAAAATGAGTACCGCCGTTACAGCTTTGTCTCACCACAATGCGTGTTCTCCAAAACAGACATCCAGCAGTATTTCAGATCTTACGCTGTGACCCACTGTTAAAATTTCAAACGTCATTAAGATGTGAAAACTGTCACAAGGACATGATGAATTATAAATTAAATTAATTAAACAAATTCTCTCATTGAAAGACTTAAATATCTGTTGATCATTATAATTATTTCTTTATTAATGATATATTATAATTCTTCAGATGAAAAAACATTTCTGGCTTGATCGATCTGTTAAAGTGATGATTTTTTGTCATTCAGACATAAGGGGGCTATTACATTAATGTTTTTTATGGCTTCATCCAGACATGGCAGGACATTTACAGAAAGAGAACAAGAGTGTTGTCTCTGCTGGAGAAGAGTGAAAGGTGAAATAATAAGAACTATCCAATCTGAGGAACTCAACCAAAAATTAAAAAAAAAGGAGAGCTGGGATGTGTGCAACCAAAGCTCAAAAAGTACAAAGGGTTTTGCAAGACCCACTAGGTCTGACCTAGAAAGATTGGCATCATCACTTTTACATAAAAGTGACTTGCTTATTCAGGAGTTAAACAGACATAAACAATTAGCATCACGTTTATGTAACAAAGTCTGAAAGAGGCTAAATAACTATATTTAAATATGATTAATTACATAAGTTAGTGACTCAGTCAGTTTATACTGTAGAACTACCTTTGTCTTGGCTACATTTCTTAGAGCTATATGTTTTTACATTAACAACAAACAAAAAAAATTCCGGAGCCATTATGTTTATCTTTAGAGCCCATCAACACAGCCAAACATCAAGCAAGTGCAACAACACAAGACATGTCAACATTACTTACTAGTACATCTGTGTACACAGAAAGAAGGCCAGCTCGGCATTTGTCTTGCAGTCTTGCTTTTCACGAAAATCTCGCAACATCTGGGAGCCTCTTGCTCGCTCACTCTCTTTGTCTCTTTTCAGCTTCCTCGGTCAAAGTCCTCTTGGGTCTCTATGCCTCTACTATTAGCTAAAGTAATGTCCAAAAAGGATGCTGAGCCTGGTTAGGTTGCCTGCTTGAGTGTGTTATCTAACAAGTTTGCCAACATGCCTAAACCTCTGTCTGTGAAACCTCAGGCTGATTTCAACAACTGTGCTAAGATAGCCCAATGTCAATCAAACCGAACAACACACGACACAGCAAGCTAAGAATTTATAACTTGCTAGTCCCACAGCATGAAGGCAATCTCGGACTTCCTCCAACATCTTCTTCCGTCTCTTTGCAGCCTCTGCCGTGATATCTATGCTGAGAATACCGAGCTAGCTTCTACCAAAGAACTTACATTGTACACTACTACTACTTTTTGTTCTTCCTATAGCTAGCTTGCTGAAGAGTTTTGTTTGTTCTCGAGATATAAATCCTGCCCATGGCCCGGAGCGCCTATGATAGTGATGTCACTCACCCTGTTACAAGTCTATGTACCATCAAAATGGGTTTGAATCTGTTTGAGCTAAAAAATGCTACATAATGTTACTTTAAAAGTTTTTTTTGGTGTTTTGATCCGAATCAAGGGTCATTGTTCACACAACTGCAGAGGAGATGTCATGTGGACTGCTTTGGAGCCTGTAGAATCTTGAGTTATCTCACCTGGTCCAGATGCAGAAGCCTCAGGAGCAGGAGATGAACCAAACCAGCGGGACATGAAGCTGCGTTTCTGGGGTGCTGACGCCCCCGCAGCTGAGGACTGAAGGTGTTCGGGAGACTGGGCCGATGGCTTCGACTCAACAGTAGGTGAAGCTGTGACACTAACCACTGTCGAGGGAGGTGGAGGGGGAGACGCGGACACAGACGGTGATTGTGGAAGCACCTGGGTGGGAATGGGGGCCTGAGGAGTGCTTGGGCTGGAGCTGCCTGTGGAAGCCCCACTGGGAGGGACGATTGGGGACTGGGAGCCTGAAGAGGGACTCTGACCGTTGGCTGGACCAGGTGAGCCATAGCCTTTACCGCGAGACTCCAAGTTCTCCAGGAAACTGCAACAGTGATGATTAATAAACTATGATTCAGTAAAATCATCATGAATCAAATGTCTTGACATCATCCTGTGCTATAAGCTAGTTAATCACAAAAAAACATTAGCTGTGGAAAACCACTTTTGTTCATGACAACAACTTTTCCCTGTTAGTGTCATTATTTTGCAGACTCAGCTTTTACTGCCCAGATAAATGTGCATATAAACTTCTTAGTACATGTAACTCTAACAACCTTTACATTTGAATTGTTTTGACAACATATAGCCAAAACTAGCTCAGAGTCAAGAACAATAAACTATAAATACATTATCTTTAATTTTTACAATAAGAATAAAAACTTGAAGGAAAGTTACTCAAAGGAAAAACATTTTAGAAATCAGCGTAAAATTCAACAGCTGAACAATTGCCAGACAGTTACAGTCTACGCACTACGGTTCCAGTCTCAGAGCTATGGAGCCCCTGAGAGGACAATGCGCAAAAACCTGTCGTTTTCAAGTTTCGCATGCTCACCAGTGTCACTTGCACAAAGTACAATATCCGGTGTGCACCAGAATCTTGTGGAATATAAGATTTTGTCCCTCTAGGGGATCTCTATAACCATACACTGGCAGAGAGAAAATAGTAGACAGTACATCTCATAGTTTTGATCCTCAGTCTCCTGCTGGACAGAAAGCTCCTCTAAGGTGGCATCCATGTCCAGCTGGTTGGTCTCCAGCTGCCTTAAGAGCGTCTCTCTCTGCACACACATACAGACACACAACCTTGACATGAATGATTGAACAGGTGCTCAGATTGAACTTTCGTATTCACGCTGGACAAAAGCAGGATTGGATAGAACGTTACATAGCCTAAACAACACAGCAATTCTATTTTTGTCCACATAAGTTAAAATCCTGTTAAGCAGTAAAGGATTGAAAGACTAAATTAAAATGAAATAACTAATACTAATGATGACAAGTGAGGGGTAAAAACTGACCTGTAGCTGCAGGAAGGGGATGTTGAAAAACCTGTGTAGATATTTCAAACCAAACCCATTCTTCATAGAGGACTCAGCATAGTGGATGTATGATGATCCCATTGGTCTATGAAACACAAATATTACTTGTTATCTTTCATGACAAACATGACCAGTCTCTGTAATATAAGAAACATATGCAACACTACAGTTAACATAAACAAATTTTAAATGTAAATGCTCTGTATTTGTATAGCACCTTTCTAGTCTTTTTGACCACTCAAAGCGCTTTTACATCTGCATTCACCATTCACACACATTCATACACTGAGCCTAAGCGCTCAAACTGGAGCCACCAGAGGCAATTTGGGGTTCAGTATTTTGCCTAAGGATACTTCAACCAGCAGCTTGGAGGAGCCAGGGATTGAACCGACAACCTTCCACAGCCGCCCTATTCACATACCAAGATATACGCTAATAACGTGTCACATAAAAAGAAAAATGAAACTTATTCTAACGTCCGGCACAAGATGTGTTAAACAGACTTGAGAGCAAATAAAAAATAAATATAAAAAAAACACATTTCAAAGGAGTAACACTGTGGGATCTTCTAGCAGGTTAGCTGTTCATCATACCATGGCAATGATGAAGTGACCCATAGTAGTTGAACCTGGAGTGACTTTGCTAGAGCCAATCCTGCTTTATAGTACAGGCCTCTGGGGGGAAAATTGCTTCCTTAGCTGCTCCTCTTCGTTTACCAGCTAGTACCTAACTTTGTCTGTCTGCTGTTTGGTACGTTAAAGATTTTTACTAGTAACAAGGTTGACGACAGCTGAGTTAGTGCGCAGTAAAAACAAAACAACTGGCTAAAAGAGACTAAAAAAACTTTGTAAAGTGGTTGGGAACTACTGTATACTACTTAGGGGTGGGAATCATCAGAGACCCAATGATACAATATTATCACGATACTTATGTCACAATACGATATTATTGCGATTTTAAACATATTGCGATATTTAGAAATGTATTACCTTTCTTCCAACTTGAAATTGTGTCCCCAAAGGAGAACTCTTTTTCTACTGGACTGAAAAAGCAACTGACCTTATTATTATAGTATCATAAAGTAAAATTCTCATGTAGAATTTATATAATAAAAGATACTTGGCAGCCATGAATCGATACAATATTGCCATGTAAAATATTGCGATACTATGCTGTATCGATTTTTCCCCTCACCTCTAATACTACTGTGACCATTTTTTACATTATATTGTGATTGAATTAAATAAAATATTTTTATTTGTTGGTGATCTAAAACCCAAATGATTGATTTGTTGTACTGTGTATGAAAGAGGACAAAAACATGAAGATGATCAAGCCATTAAGTTGAGAGAATAAACCTCATCAAGGATCACGCAGACTGTGAGCTGCTTTTTTTGAGTTAGGGCTCGATGAATGTATTTCCTCTTCTTCACTATCAAAGAGGTTTCTCTGAGTCTGACTAAAGTTGTTCTCATTTTTGTTGTTCCTCCAAAAAAATTTTCTTTAATCGTGTTATTCTTCCACTCTCACTTCCACCACCCCTGAAAGTGCCCACTTCATCACATGGCGTAATGCAGTTTTGCCATTTGCTGACGCAGCCTATAAGAGGGAGCTGTGCAGCCTTAATGACATTTCTACATGATCACTTTCAAAATCACAATCATAACATTGTTTCCATTCCTAACATTTGCTCTTTACCTGTTAAGTCCAGCAATCAGGTCTCTTATATCATCAGGAAGAATGACACGGTGCTCGCCCATGTCCCTGTGGTTTCCCAACACACACACAGGCACATGGGTGGGTACTTTGGGCAGTTCCCTCAGGATGTAGCTAAAAGTCCTGCAAATGACAAAATCACACGGATCATTACGACACTGATCTGTGGTTGGGTGAAGTAAACTTAGACTAATGCTTAATGAACGCTCAGTTCAGTGGAGGCTGAAATAGAGGCATTTAAAGCACTCTCCATATTTGTGGGCATGACACTTCTTGTTGTTTACAATTTATGTAAGAGGATCAAGGCAGTGTTTCAGATTCACTGATTTATTTGTGGTGGCCCGCCACAATTTCAACAGTGACCACAACGTATTGTTTTTCTTTTTACTGTTTAAAATGGATAAAATCTTATTTCTTTGTAGAGAGGTTTGATTCAGCCAGCCCCTCCTCGTCATGCTCTCAGATGGACCAGTCTATGAATAGCCCCTCCTCTCCGCCCACAATATGAGCTGGGCTGTGCTAAATCCAGGTAAATATTAAACAAAAACATTTTCAAAGACTCAAAACGACTCATGCTGAGGAGGCATCAACCAGTGTTGCTGTGGCAGTTGAAGCAGCAAGAGAGGGCTAGAAAGGGAAAGCTGTGGCTAATGAGGAGAGAGATGTAAGATGGGAGGGGGACAGCAGTCAACATGCTGCAGTGGCAGAGCCGGCATGGGCAGAAGCAAGACGTGAGATTGAAGCTAGGGGTGGAAATCTCTGGGCACCTCACGATTCGATTCAATTACGATTCAGAGGGCTGCGATTCGATTATAAAACGATTATCGATGCATCATTTTTTTCTATACAGGATCTCTGAATAATTACAAAGCACTTAATTTAAACATTAAAAAAACAAAAAGAAGCATCTCCTAATTAGATTAAAAGGACTAGTTTGCAGCTCCATGGTCCCTCATTTCATTAACAACCAGTTGTCAGACTCCTGAAAACTGAAAAATAATTATCAGGATGTACTGTCTGTGTACAGGACAGAGCTGTACACCAGTTTAGTCTCAGCTTGTACCTGATGTTCTCAACACATGACATACAGCTGAGGATTAATATTACTATGTTACTAATTTAGCTAAAATCACATAAATAAATAAAGATTTTTCACGCCTTTCACGGGACGCTTTACACATAGTTACAGTGACATAACAACAAAAAGTCAGTCAGGATTGAATGTCTGGGTAAAGAGCTGGGTTTTTAGTAGATTTTTTTGAAAGTGTCCAGACAGGGATCTCGTTGGGGTTGTGATCCAGAGGGTGGGGACGGTGACGCTGAAGGCTCTGTCCCCAAAAGTCCGGAGTCTGGTAAGGGGGACAGAGAGCAAGCCCTTGTACAGGGAGATGTTAGCTAGCGCCATCAGCCTTCACTTTCCCAGCCGTTGGGGAAACTATAGACTAAATCATTGTGCAGCGGTGGTGTGCCGAATACAGGAGAACACTGCTCTGTCTCTCTGTTGTGCGCGCTCTGCAGACGGTCCGGGCACTGCACTTCCGCGAGTTCCGCCTTTTGCGTTCCGTTAACATTACGTTATCAATTAACATTTAAATAAATCGATTTTTAGACTTTTGTTAATCGATTGATAATCTTCCACGTCCGCAACGTGATGCATCTAAGAATCGATTATTTCTCCCACCCCTAATTGAAGCAGGGCATTAGTATATAAAAAATGAACAGTACCAATGTAAAGGTTACCTGCAGTTCTGAGTTATTACATAAAACAAAACAATGTTTTATGTAATATTAGAAAAGATATTTAGTTGTATTTACTAGATGTGCTGAACTAGAAAACTGATTCAAAATGTATTGCTGCATTATTTCCTTTGTGGTAAGACATGTTTGTGTTAAAAGATAAATTCCCACAGACACGATGCCCTAAAATAGGAATGTTAAAATGTCTTTGAAGGTTTTTGCCTTTGAAGCTGAACAAAATCCACCAGTGGAAACTCTCTGCTTCACAGCCACATGCAGACTGACTGAAACCTAATCTGTCCATGCATATTGTAGCATCAGAGTTCAATGATGAGACTGGGACAACAGTCGGCTCTTACCACTGTTTGGTAATGTCAAACATCATGATGACTCCATTACAGTTCTTGTACACATCCAGGAACTCTGCATCCAGGGCCACCTCATCTGACTACAACACACAAATATATTCATATTAAAAAATATACGTTAATCACAACATAGGAAAGAAACACAATACTTATGTTTTGACAACTTAGATCATTTACACTCTGCGAGACATCTGGCCAATTCCATCACTGCCTATAAGTCAGACTTGTCCTGAACACATGACAGTCATGTGATAATCACCTCTTGGGGCTCATTCTCCAGTTTCAAATTGTCTCCACGCCTTTTGCCTTTGCCTGAAAGAACAAGATATCACAAGTGTTAGACGAGCTAAAAAGGAAATCACAATCTACAGTTTAGTTTGCTGCTTTACGTTACTTTATGATGAGTAAAGCAAGCAGAGCTGCACAGCCGCTTTTCTTATGGAAAAGCCTCATTTTAGCACACATTATCCTTTAAAGACACGCTCCTGCCATTACGTTATGGCTCACACGGTGCAGGTGCTCAGGCACTAGCTACACACAGCAGAAAACTCAGCCAAACTCTGAAATGTAGCCACGCAGCAAACCTTGAGAATATTGACATTCAGATAAGAGTAGAACAAGGCTGGGCAAACCCACGGCACAGAAGCGAGTTCAACTTCTACACACTATAGTGGTGCTCACCTACACCTTCAGGAAGAGGATATTTTTGGCCTGAGATGAGTGTGAGAGAGGTGCAAAAGAGACAACATCAACACTGAGGACAGAAAAACAAACAAGCAACCATGCGTCTATTTGAAGTCATTAAATACTGTAGCAGCTTGACTGCAGTACATAGAAAAAGGTAACTTCTTCTTATAGCAAGGTTAGTTAAAGTAAAAAGCCTGGTTCTTTAACTGGCATGTATGTCAACACTCACCTTTGTCTACCACATCCCACACCTCTACCTTGACCACGTCATCAGTAGCTGAAACAGAAAGGGTGTTTTCATTATTCATGTTCTTGGGCCACAGAGGAGAGTAACTCAAATGTACAGGCTGTGACTTTAATATGGATCCAGGACTAAAACACTAGAAGAAGCATCAGTGGAAAAAGGGTTGCTTGGTATGGAACGACTGCCACAAACACAGAGGACACCTAGTCTAAAAATTGGTTAGCTGAAGCTAAATCTAAATGAACAGTCTCTTTTTTTACCTTGATATGGAGCCACTGAAATAAATCACCACGGCACAAACAGCAGATGTCAAATATTCACCAAAATAGAAACATAACCAAAGCAGTGGTGATCAGATAAAATAAGCTGTCATGTTCCATTGGCTTGACTTACTTTTGTAATTCCAATGGATACTTGTGGCTTGGATCTCCTGAGTGGGCAGGTACTCCTCCACAAACTTCTTGCCTTGTAGTCGATGCCATAAAGTGCTCTTTCCCGTGTTTCTATCACCCCGGATTACTATTTTCACTTGAGTGAGAAAGAGATTGTAAATTAAGTTGCTCAAAAAACTGTATTAATGAACAGGACATATTCGACTGCAGAAGCCTATTCACCTGATTGGCTGCATTACTTACTATTATACTGCACCCCCTTGGCGAAGCGTCGTTGCAAACTTTGGTTCATCGACTGCAGGCCAGCCGGGATGTTCTTGTCCCTGAGCTGCCCTGGCTCAGATCCCACCAGCTTCTTAAGTGCTGAAAACATCTTGACGAGGCTTCACAAGCGGTAACACACAGTTGTACCCTGACAATTCGTCACACAACACGTTCAGTAAATGTGTAACAGCGTCTCCTGATGACTGTGGAAGTTAGGGGCGCATGCTTAGAAGCAAATATGATGCCAAATTAATAAATATTGACTCTGAATTTTGCAATGGTTCCTTTAAATCTGACCAGATGTTCTTGCTCGCCAGTCAGAGGTGGAGGTAACTACCATGTTGTTTTGAGAATCATCTGTGAAAAAACAAAGGGATACCGAAGTTATGTTTTGTAATTGTCTACTGTTCTCTTTCGAGGTGATAAAAAGGCAGGCCAAATGGTGACCTGGTTTCCTAACGTACAAACAGATGGTAGCCAGAAATGCTACATGTTTGTGCTCATTTTCTAAAACCTGAACGTGGAACAATGTGAAAGAACATTCAAACATTTTATCATCAGTTATATTTGTCCATATTATTGTATTAGAGTCGAAACAATGAGTCCATTAGTCTATTGACAAAAATAAATAAATAACTGGCAACAATTGTGATAATGAGTTAATTGTTCAAGTAATGAATAACATTAGCTATCTTCACAACAAGGCATCAGGCAATATCACCTTTGGCTCTGGGGAATGGTGATGGACATTTTATATTTTTCTTGCGTCCTACAGAACAAACAAGGACATTTCCTAAAATTTATGGCCAAAAAAGAAATATTGTCACAATGCCAAAACATAAAAGGCACAAACTGGGGCTAGATTTGATAATGTGGTCAGATGACACTTTTTTGCAGTAGGTGCATTTTAAACTAATTAGTAGCTAATTCATATACTTATAAGGGAACTATTATTGATACATGAAAGACAGTCTTGCAGCCATGTATCAGGGCATGTCTCCACGTCTCCGTATATGTTAATGGAAGCTGTCACAGTGTCCCAGGAGGTATTACATTATTCAATTTCAAGATCAGCTTCGGAATCTGCCCCCATTTTGGCTTAAGGAGAGACTTGTTCAAAATTATAGCCGAACGGTGAAAAAGTGTTACACAGTGAATCAGATTTTTTGCTGCTTTTGGGGGG
>JAPMOB010206991.1:0-19497 GCA_029875015.1 Lepomis gibbosus | reverse complement strand
CACACACACACACACACACACACACACACACACACACACACACACACACACTTACACTGATAATGGATTTTTCAGTGAAGTAGGAGACATCTTGTGTCCAACACATTTGCATATAGATCATGGTTTTTTGAATACCAGATAGCAATTTTGAAAACCCATATTGTATCAGACAAAAAAATCTTACTCAATGCAGATCTTTACTTTTGCTAAGAAAGTTTTTGGTGCCGGTCGGTAGGATTATGGAAAAACTACTGACCCAATTTTCATGAAACTTGGTGAAAGGGTGTAGCATGGGCCAAGAACCAAGCGGCAACCCCCGGGGCTGAAAAATGAAGCCAACTTGAAAGTGCCAAATACAGTTCAGTAAATGGCCACTTAAGCGAGCCAGTCCCCACAGACCTCCATGTTAAAATGCCCAACTTTGCAGCAGAAATGAACATGTTTACAGCCTGGTACAAAAATGGTTTCGTTCTCTATAGTTATTTCCCCCCTTCATGACACCATAAGCAAAGAGGCTCCACTTTGCTCATCTTTGGATTAGCCAGAGTGGACAGCAGAGCAGAGGGGCCGCAGTGAACACACTGAACCAGGTGAAGTGAAGGCAACATTTCACTCCAGATGACGACAACTCCAGTAAAAAGTAGAAATTAGTGTTGTAATATTTGCATCTTAAAAGCACTGAATAGCTGCAGGGCTGATCATTTGAGTCTTCAGGTACAGCCATATTTCATACCGTAATTCTAATAGTTTTGGAAATATATCCAGATAGTGGTTGCACTTGCAAATTTGCATTTCATAGAAGACTGGACTATTGGCCTTGGTGCAGGTCTGCGCTTCTCGAGTGCCTTTCTAGTTTTTATATACTGTAATGTTTTAAAACATGCAGGACAGTCTCAGAGCGGAAATATGATGAAAATATGATACAATGATGACTTCACATCTTAAAATGTTTTTTGTTATGAGTCAGACCGCAGACCTCAATACACTACATACATGTGTGCACAATGGTCAAATTCACAACCTGAAGGCATGACATGCACAACACACTTGTACAGCTAGATTTGAGCTCATTAGAAACCATCTCCAGCAGGAAATCTATCCACATTGATTCCCATCCTCCCTCCCTCCTCTGCCATGACAGGCAAAGGCTTACAGTACTCTGTTCACTTTAAAACCTTGCATAAGCTGTTCCCTGGCATTTTACACCCCGTCAACATTTTACAAGGTTGCTCCCTGCCATGCTGTCATGACCTCCTCTCTCAGAGCAATAACTAAGCTCTCTTTTCTGACCGAAGGCACCTAAAGATGGAACAGACGATGAAATGAGAGGGCTCTAAGGCACAGAAGAGATAAACAAGCTGCTGGCTATAAGCAGGCCAATATGGATGTACTGACCTGCAGCTTTAGTCTCTGCTGTTTAGCAGTCAGTGTTCAGAGGAAACACATCAAACATACGCATAATTCCAGTGATTCTATTCAAGCTTTATCAAAGAATATGGTGCGTAATATTTTGCATAACATGAAGACAGAGTAATGATAACGTGAATAGTAACGTGAACACTGACACCAGAAATCTTTTTGTTATTTTCAATTGTCATTGTCTATTCAGTTCAAACCCACCTCTTCTAATTCTCTCATTATAATTCTCCTGCTAGCCTCAACTCACCCGAATCTGAGAGGTCAGCACTGACGGCTCCACTTTCAGCATGTAGGACCAAATCAACAGAATGTTTTTGAGCTTATTGCTGAGGCGTGGAACCTCACTTCTGACCTTTGAAATGCTTCCTGAACTAAAATCAGAAGGTATAATAACTCTTTGATGCAGTGCTTCGCTAATTAGTTTAGTGCAGTGGACAAAATGTTCAGTGTTGTCTCTTTATGTGTCTAGGGTTTTTCTGTTTGTTTGTTAAAGGTAACTGTGATTAAGAGATGTACTTATAAGTATTAATACATTTTCCTTAAATTACAAAAAGATTGTAATATCGACATCTATGTCACTTTTAAGCGCCTGAAAATGTGCCTTATTTAGTGTGAATTAAGTGTGTTTGTGTTACAAAGGACAACAAAACAGGTGGCAATTTGGTAAGCTCTGCTATTTAGAGTAAGCTCTAAAAGACAACATCCCTGATATAAAATAAATACCAGGTTACCCCCACAACCACAACAAAACAGAAGATTGACTGGCTTTCCTTCACTTCCACCTTTTGACTGATGTAAGCATTATTCAGCATTGTTTTGACCCTTGTGGGTGTGTCACTTCTATAAGGGAATGTAAGTGTGCAGTGCTTCATTTAAGTTGCGACACCACCATATTTATTGTCTACTGACTTTATATTCATCATTAGTTGTTTATATCTCAGAAAACTGAAAGCCATTTGTAAAAGCTCGCAGTTCTCCAATATTCCGCTCTGGATGTCTTTCTTGTTATTGAGCACATTAGCATGCACAAAGGACAACAGATAACAGCAAGGATTATATCAGCAACTGACGTCTTATTAGGAGTTTTCATATTGCTTTGTACTCGCTATATTATTGGGTATTGATATTTGTGTGTAAAAAAATAAATGCAACATTTAAAATAAACTCTTCAGTATTAAACAACAACAAACCAAATACAATAAATGTATTCCTCCGTACTCACAAGTCAGCAAATCCCAGGTATTTTAAAGCATTTATCCACTGTGCACATTGAATGTTTAAATGTTCAACACACTCCAGTAGTGTCCAGTAATTAAATGGATATAATCAATGGAAATGGATATTGACATCAACGTAAAGATAATCATATTAAAACAATCACCACAGCCGCCTAGACACAAACCTGTCGACTCCTATACTGATTTTTTGCCATTCATCCTGGGAAGACATCAGAAATGAAAATAACTCACTAACAACAACATAGCAACAACAACAAAATTAAATAATTTGGTGTTTCCCATCAATTAATTAAATAACTTAAGGAGAATAGATGGAAACACTTTTTGACAGTATACTGTAAACTTATTTTAGTGTTTTTAATTTAACCCTCAGATACTATACTATCGGATGCTATTATATATTTTGTAGACATACTGCTCTACAGATATCCTGATGTATTGGCATTAGGGCTGGGCAATAAAACAATAATTAGAATTATCGCAATATAATTTTCCTCAATAACTATATGTTCAATATATCATCAATAAATCTTTGATTTAATTAATCTGAATCACAAACAAATTTTTCTACAAAAATATTTATTTTGTTGAGGAAAAGAGATTTACTACTATTTTTGTTATATTTGTGATATACTGTATATGCTGAAAAAAGATAGTTATCACAATTGTTTTGAATGTTCTTCCTCAGATTTGTGAAGTGGTCCAATATTTAGCGTCAAGTGTTTGGTCTGACCATAAATAAAAGTTTAACCACACAATTAACCATCTGGTTTCTTCAACTTTCATCCAGGAGCAAAAATCTGCCTTTAAACTTGAAAGAAATAATGATTTGACATTTATCGTGATAATTATCGATATCGAATGATATGAAATGTTTTTTTGTGAAAACATTTGTGGCCATATTGCCCAGCCCTAACTGTCATCATCTACATTTGACCTTGTATCCATAGACCAGCAAATGTGCACACAAATACTAATAGCGTTTTTTTGATGGTGCTAATGTGTTTTATTATTATTATTAGGGCTGGCATTTGAATATGTTATTTTAGCAATAACACATGAATTAATTGATGCTGACTATTATTTTATCGCATGGATAGTAACCATGGCAACGGCTTCTGTGTGCTACATAGCTGTAGCCTATTTAATTTAAGTTAAAATTATAGGCTACATAACCTCACCTGATAGGCCTTCATCAAGTTTTGCGGCTCTGCCATGCGAATTCCCTCCTGTTGATGTCCTCTTTAGTAAACAGTAATAGATTCTGGAAACTCAAAGTGAGGATCAGTCTCTCTTCCGATGATTTGGTCTGCACGTCATGCAAAAAAAAGTTCAAAACAATTCAACTTTGTCAGTGGGCGGGCATGTGTGTGAGGCAACCACTTCATCTCACTCTAACAGGGACACTTGCTACTGAACATAGACTGTTTATGCTGCTCCCTGATAAAAGAAAACAATTTCTGCTGATACCTGTTCAGAAAAAAAAACAAGAAAACAGATTTATATATATTAACCTGTTGCTCAGAAGGTTCTTGTCATACATTTAAATAAAAAGTGTGATAATACGACTGCGGCTCAGGAGGTAGAGCAGGTTGCCCGTTGGAAGGTCCGTGGTTCAATCCCAGGCTGCATGTCGAAGTGTCCTTGGGCAAGATACTGAACCCCAAATTGTCCCTGGTGGCGGTTCCACCAGTGTGTGAATGTTAGTTTGAGCGCTTAGGCTCAGTGTGTGAATGGTGAACGTAGATGTAGTCTAAAAGCACTTTGAGTGGTCGAAAAGACTAGAAAGGCGCTATATAAATACGGAGCATTTACTATTTTAGAATTTATTATTCAATTTTGTGCATAACAATGCACAGAAAATCATGTGATTAATAGCAATTCAAATTTTAAATCGTTAACTAGCACTAATTATTATTATATATAATGTTCCTGCTATATTATTGTATCAGTATACTGTGTACCATAAGGTGAGTATGTAATAGCAATAGAAAATTGGCTTAACAACACCACAGACAAAGAGGCTGGTTTGGGTCAGATATAAAGGCACCTGCTGAGTCTGGTCTTTGATGTGTTACGGTGGTTCTGTGGTACCTTTTTATCTCAACCTTCAGCAGCACACAACAGCAAAGCAGCATGGATGGATGTCCACACATCAGTCTCCGCCTGACTGGCTGTCTCCTCAGACGACCTTACCACCCTTCCTCCAGTCAGAAGGTTACTGCTAATGTGCTGTCCAAGTCTCTGAAAAAGCATTTGCATCAAATGAAAAGTGAATGCCATTGCTCAAATTAAAAAACATGTGCAACTTGCAACAACCACCCGTAACATTCAAGTGGATTCATTTAATGTGTTTACAACGTTCAAAATATTTATTTAAATTTAAAACTAAGCTCGCCTGGAACACAATCAAAAGAGTTAGTAGTACTGGTGATCTCACTGAGAATCATCATCTCTAAGGATCAAGTATGCTGAAAATCCCTCTAACCAATATCTGCCTCGATTGTTTAAGAGAAAGGTATGGAACTACATGTTCTTATTTTTTTTTCTTTCTCTCGCTCTTCCATTTTTTCTTGCAACTTTAATTTTTTTTATCTGTGTGATCCCCTCTTCTCCAGTTCCTCCCTGAACATTCTCACACTGTAGATAAAACAGCCATCTGCTTGTTTTCCATCAGCTTTATCACAGAGATGATGAACAATCATCTGTACTGTCACTTAACAAACATGTCCAGCTATAGAAATAACGACCAGAGGCTGGTACTCCAAAGTGCTTTAAGATTCAGCCTGATTCACAGTCGTCATGCTTGAATAGCAACAACATGCTGCATTTCGTATGGAAATACATGTAGATCTGTATCTATAGACATGGTTTCTTCGAATAGCAGCAACCTGTCACTGGTGAGAAAAGAAATTTACCAGATGTGAATTTGTCTGCACAGCCCAACAATGACAGCAGCAGGTGAGGCTTTCTGCACATCTAAATGCTAATATCATGCTGTTCCTCAAACAAATGCGGCAGCTAATGAGCTAGCTTGGTGAATACATCTTAAGCCTAAGTAATGACATAAGTGACAGCATACCGGGAGGGAGAGAAGTCATCTCATGACTCATAAAGCAGCAGGAGGGTAAGAAAAATGGGTATACCAAGGCCACTCACTAAACACTAGCACCCCCCCCCCCACACCCCCACACAAACACACACACACACACACACACAACCTCGAACTAACAATGCCAACTGTTAGCCGAAGTTAGTTCTTCTGCCTGCATCTTCCTCTTTAGTCTGCATAAATCTCATAATCTTACAATATTCTAGAGGAAATGAGATATGTGAGAAAACTAATGTTATTTAGGATGGGTACCAAACCCTGTACGAAAAGGACAATGAGGCTGTAAAGACTGTAGTATTTATTATCACACTGCAGCCCGTGCCCTGCTCTCTGTATTGGCTCCACAAACACACGCAAACAGTGGCCAAGCAGGCCGCAGCGGAGAGACAATTAAGTCAACCAGCAAATTGTTACAAACAAGCTAAAACGAAAGATGACCGTTTGTAGTCTAACTGTTTAGCTGTGGTTGCCATGTACCTTAAAATTTGGCAAATTCTTGTAAAACTCAGGCACTAGCTGAGAGAAACCAGCCCCTGTTCTCTCCACCAGCGGGACCTGCAGGCAGTGAATCACATCAGCAGCAGAAAGAGAAGGACAGCATACAGGGGGAAGGACTGATACTGACTAGCGTTTTTCATCCTTTCTGAACTTGATTTCCTTAATGAACATTTTCAATTTGTTTTGAGGGAGATATTATTGTGTTTATATAGTGACTTTGCTGTTGTAAATATTACTGTTGCTGCTCTAGAAACAACCTTTGGTTATATAAAAAATATAAAATACTAATCATGTTCTGACATTAAAGACAACCAGGCTTTATCGCAAGTCATATCATCATCGCAACACTGAACAATGTCATCACATTGCAAATTTCCTCTTATCATGCAGGCCTAATCCTGACAGCTCCAAGAAAGTCAAACTAATGATTAACAGTTGAAACGAGCAAATGCAGTGTTTGCATCTTTGAAAAACCTTGTGTAAGAAACAAATCACTAAGTACATCATTGATTAAAATGTCTAGAAAATAGCTGATGCTTAATGAAACTGTGGTCAACAACTGTACATTGCACATGAGAGAGTAAAGATCAAGAGTAAAGGCATAACTAGAATGACCGTCCTGACTGCTAAGTCTGTCCTGACAGATTAATTAGTAATTATGAGGAAGTATGTGAGATCAGGAATAGATCAGTGACAGGAGGCCTTTGTAATAACCAAATAAGATTCTCTGATTGAGCGTAAAACTCTTATCAGTAATTACAGTATGCATGTGTATCTGAATACACATGTGCTTCAAAAACAGCTAGCACACCTCCTGCGGCTTGTACTTGCAGTTCTGGCATGTCCTCACTGTGTCCATGAGCAATCTATTTTGGTTGATCCACTCTGGCTTGGTGCCCTGCTCTGCTGCTTGCAGCTATATTTATAGTCTCCATTTTTCATATTCCTGCAAACTGTTTTGTAACACAAGAGTCATACATCAATATTGGGGTTGTGTTCCAGTTTGGATCAATACTGATAAAAATACTTAAAATACAATAAACTCTGAAGCGAAATTAGCTTAGTTTAATTGTCATGTAGAGTGTTAGCTTGTGAAAACAGTTGTATATAATGTTTTCTGTAGCTCTGAACACACCCCAAAAGAAACACTATTCTTTAAAATAACTCCACGCGAGTGGACGGTGGCAAACTTAAACAACACTTCATATCTGTTGCTGTTCATCTCATTATCAAATTGGAGCTACAGGTTGTGAACATAATGAATTAATAAGCCTGCCAGTTAAAACTGTAGTCTTTCTGTTTTCTCAGCCAACACAATGGCATTAGATCTCAACTAAAACTTTAAGTTATTTATAAATTTTAGTTACCTACAAAATGTTCAAAGCTGAACAGAGTCAGTAAGATGATTTGAAAGAATTTGGATTTGATATTGGATTCTGATTTGATAAAATGCTTTCAAACCACAATCAATAGTCATTTCAATTCCACTTCCTCGAATTTAGCCCTATTTTATTTGATAAATAAAGTAAGGGGCCCTTCCAACTTCAAGGAAATAGAAAGATACTATAGAGCAGAGAAGAGTTAATACAAATGTGGTGAAAATTGCAGGTACACTTATCAGATGTTTCACTTATACTGAGCTAGATCTCAGATGACAGAACTGTGAAGGGAAAGCAGACATTCAGACAGATCCAGTTAACAAATAAGGCTGTTTCAATGCTTCTCTCTCTCTCTCACACACACTCTCCGGGTGTCACCTCAGAGCAATTCTTTAGTGCCACCCATGATTAATGCAGCTATGAATGGGTTTCTCTTTCACCAAGCACTGTGGGAGAAGGGTTTCTTTCGTTCTTTCTTTCTCTCTCTCTTTTTCTTTCTTTCTCAGCCATTTTGCTTCCCTCCCAATGTGACCTGATTTAGTCACAGAGTGTGAAACTGATTTGGACTCATTTACATGCTAATGCCATAAAGAAAGGTGAAATGATGTGTACGGATCACCTCATTGATTCTAGAGGACACCACCGCACTTGGCAAAAATTATCTGCAGCTTAAACTACATAATTCACAGACTTATTTATAAAATTAACAACAGAAAATGGTCTTCTTCGTGGCTTACCATGAAGTATCGTTTCATATTTCCACATTTTCATGCAAAAAAAGAGGAAAACAGTATGGTTGATGACCATATTGGTGTATGGTAGAAGTAAAATGGGGATTGCAAAGTGGAGGGTAACAGCTTGAAGATTTGTGTTGCTTGGTCTATGTGGGGACTTTGAGTTTAATGTGATTTCTGGTTCTCAAAATGGATGTGATGTTTCTTTCTTCAGCATGAGCTTTATGCCAAGATGTATATTAAATGAAGCAGTGTTTTTTAAAATCTGACAAATGTCTATGTCACAAATCTTAACATTACAAACGTTTACTAGGATGACTTGCAAAATGTAAGATTTCTGTTACGAGAAATAATGTCAGTTTTAATATGAAGCAACAGTTAGGAAGGAATCAATTTATCACATTGGCTCTGATTTCAAGGAAAATATTACAATAATTTGGTCTAAATCATCAAAAAAGACTGCATGAGTAATCAGAAGACAAATGAGTCAAGTTTGAGATATTTTTGCATCCTATTCCTGTCATCAGCAGGAGTCAAAAAGAAGAGCACCTGTTATTAAGACCAGTGAAAGTTTGATTATGTAACTGCATGTGTGGATGCAATGGGTTATTTAAAGCTGCAGTGAAAATAATAGCATGTGTGTGTCTAGTAGGGCGACAGTCAAAAGAGATTTAATACACAACCTGCATGTTTCGAGGACCTTGGGCTAGGGACAATGTGTCCAGCCCTTCACTTTTGAGTGCCATTTTGAACACACAGGAAAGTGTAAACCACACATCCTGCTGGCCTGCAACATCACTCAAAAACATCTTCATCCCTCAACTAGTCACTGCTCTGATATTGATTCCTTGACGGTACAGGTCATTGATGTGCTGGAGAATGTCAAGGGAGTAAACACAAGTCTTTAATGCATTCTGGAGACTGTCTTCTCAAACCATAACGGATTTTAGAGCAGGTCCAGCAGAGCAGGACGGAGAGCTGTTATTGACAATGGGAGGGGAAAATAGAAAGAAAAACAACATGTCATGGTGAAGATAGCTGATGGATGCCACAGATGTTACAGATGCTTGCTGCTTCAACACTGAAACCTGGGTTATTTTCTTTTTCTATTCCTTTGTCTTTGAATAGAACCTACATAAAAAGCAGGCCCGGTTCTACAAGGGTGCAAAAGCATGCATTGGATTGAATGTTGAATAGTTCATACATGTACATACATATACATAACAAATGATAGTAATATAATAAAAAAACAATTTAATGAAACATCGTGATACATCGTGCACTAAATCATAAAGCAAACTGTTGCTGAAAAAGACACGCTGCATTCACTTACTACTGTATCTAGCTCTGACCAGGTTAGTGGGCTGAGCATCTCAAAACCATTATGAAAAAAAACATAGTAATGTTCCCTCAGAGCATAATGTTGTTTTGTTGTCACAGTTTTGTTATTAAATTATATTATAAACGAGCATTATATATCACATTTCATGTACCCCAAGGTGCCATCTTTGTGCTAAGTTTTTCCTCAGGGCTGTTAGCTAGTAAATAAGCCCATTGACAGGAATGTTATTGTTAATATTTTAGCACAATGTTTAGTGTCTGTGAACCTAGACAAATTTTCTTTGTAAATACAGTGAGTGATACATCTCAAGTCAAAGTTTCATATTACTTTGAATGTGTTTAAAATATGGACAGCTCATGTCCGGGTGCTTATGCACATTCATATGTATGCTAAAAATGTCTGTCAACAACTTCTTATTTCTGTTGCCAGCCCGCCCTGTGGCTACTAGTGCACCCCCACTAATTTCAGAAGCACCTTAAGCCATTTTGTTCTGGAACAGGGGTTTTGTTAGAAGTGACTTAGCACGCTATCTCTACATCAGCTGACCCCTCACAGAGCTCCTTACGTTCTTGTCCCCTCAGAGAAAAAAACAAACATCAATCAGTTCAAACAACAGTTCAAAGACTGGCTCACATTTTAAGAACTGTCACAAACAATGAAACAATAAATGTCGAAACAGTGCCCCTCAACCATGGCTGTCACAGACTGTGACCTGGATCTCTGCATGCATTTCGTTACCTGTTATAGCCCTGAGCCAAAGTCAACACTTCAACAGGAATAAGGCTCGGCCTCTCAAACACCAATCAAGCCATTTCAGGTCGATAGTATCCAACAGATGAAGGCTATAGGAGATAGCTTTGTCTCCAAATCACAGTAGTCCTAGTGAAGGTTTTAAAAAACAAGCATGACAGAGGCAGAAACACAGATCACACTTTCAAGGAAAAGCAGAAATCGAATGAGACACTGCTGTCAAAACAACTTGAGTTACACTGTCATATTCATGTGTGCGATACTAGAACAATGTCAAGAGCTGGACAACAACAGCTGACCCGTCCATGCTTTCTTTAGAGAGAACTGACTGTAAATGTTATACAGCCTGGCATTTTGTTATAGTTTAGCAAATGATATCCTTGATCAGACATTGCTTATTGTCACAACTTTAAAAAGCAACATCCACAAATATGAATCCATCCAGTTTCACATTCATACACCATATCATTCGATTCCAATTTGAATACAGAAGGTCAACTTTGTAGATTAATGTCAACTTGTAATGTGGCTATTTCTTCATCACCTGAAATGTGATGATGAGACAGTTATCTCTGCAACCCTGACTGGGTTTTGATCTTGTAATCAAGCCCACATGTGAACCACAAAAAAACATTTTCTCTTGTGATGAACAGAGAATTGTGATTATAAACCCGAGGAAAAAGGGAAAAAGAAAACAGCTGCTGGCAAGCTGGAAACCAGATTAAAGTCCTTACTGTGCATACCATAGCCAGGAAAAGCTGTAAAGTGGAAGATGATAAACTGAAGTACATGGGCTCTGTAGATATATTCTGTTACAGCACTTTTCAAATTACCTTATGAAACACAACCAGTAGGGATAGAAACGTTCAGCACATTTTCAATCAGTACATGTAGAGGTGAAATGCTTTTGTCAGCCCTAAATTCGTTCTCGCTATTGACCACTCTAGCTGACCATAAAGTTTTTGCCTCAGTTTTATTCTAAATTTAGCTTGATATGGTTGCAAAAGTCAGCTGGGATTGGCTCCAGTTCCCCCCCGGCGACCCTGCATAAGCAGGATAAGCGGGTATGGACAATGGATGGATGGAGGGATAGATGGCTGCAAAACAAAACTGCATAGCACTCAAAGATTTTTTTCATCTGCACCTGGATCCAGATTGAGTCAACAAAGACAGGGGTGATCGACAATCCTGTATGTGAATGAAAGGGTTTTGTCTAAAAAAGGAATTGTACAAAAATGAAATTGAGCCAGACAATGATCACGCAGTTAAAATGAATATATGAAAACTCATGTGTTTTTTGATTTTGAAGCGTTGGTTTGAGAAGCTGAGCTGCAGAGAGACTGACTGTAGTGATGACGTCATGTGGAGATAAATCCTCCACAGACGGTAAATAATGGAACAGCTCATGGAACAATACGACAGCGGCCATGGTGATCTTACTGGTGATTCACAGGCTCATCAATGCACACTACATTCACAACAATTTCAACGTAATATATCACCTAAGTAACGTGATATATGAGTCTGCGGGCACATAAGCATAAGTGTAACCTGATGTCATCATCAATTTAAGTCTTGATGCTATCATTTCCACATCACATACACATGTTGACTATGTTTGTAGATACTGAGTCTAAAGTCCAAAATAATGCTGAAACAATCAGTCAGAGACTGAAAAGTAACACCAATTTTGATAATTAAAATAAATGTTTTCAAAAACGTATCGGGGAAAAATGCCAAACAATTGCTGGTTTCAGCATCTCAAACGTGAGGAATTGCTACTTTTTCTCTCTATCATTGTAATTACGTTTTCAATTACGGAGGGTTTGGACAGGTTGACCCCCCCTTATTAAGGCTTGGACCCCCAAAAAGGCAAAACCAACAGTTCAGGGGTCTTTCTTACCTGTCATTGTAAATATTACAATATATTTCCCAGACTCATGCCTTATATTCAAGATTCTTGAAATATGATTTCTGACACCCCTAAAATGGACCATACCACTTCCTAACCTTGACGTTAGTTGATATCAAGGTTATTCAAATTAGTAGAGCAACATTAGTTGAACTTTTTACATACAGTCTATGGTTCAGTGCATCACAAACTAATGGAGATGCTGCAGGTTAATGTCAGCATCCTAGTTAGCTATCTAGCTTCTTTAATTCACTTAACTTTCCTACCTTTGGAGTTTCATAATTAGTATTTATTTTACTTTAAAGGAGCCATGTGATGTTAGCTAACTGATAGCCCAGCCTGTCATTTCATTACCACTAGCTATATTATTTCATATTTTGTGTAATTGTTAGCCAACACTGGTGTTTAGGAATGAGCAGTGAAATTGAAGATTACGTATTAGATACACATTTAGGAAGTACTTTGTGAGTCTTTCTACAATAAGCATGATATTTGTTTCCACTCTGGAATTCAGGAGTTTTACCTGATTAGGATATGTTAAAATGTCCAGGTTTGTTTTTTCAAATTTATTCAGTTATATTTATATAGCGCCATTTAATAATAAAACACATCTCATTGCATCTCATTCCCAAATGCCCTACAGTGTATGACAACTGCTTTATTGAATGCAGATTACATTTCATTCACAGTCAACATGAGCAAGAGTAAAGGAGATATTTGCTAAAAATATAATGCTTGAAAAGATATGAATTGGGAATACGCAATATGGGAATATGCAGACTGTAATTTATGATAATGTCTTTGGTTGTGGTTCAGCATTCTGTTGGTCTGTTTTGAGCGGACATGATGTTCTGCTGTTGTGTGTCTGACTTTTTAGCAGTTTTGCTGGAGAGTAGTGACCTCTGACTACAAAAGTTTTTGTGTGGTATGTGGTACACATGAACTGGTGTAATGAATTTAAATTATCATCATGTACAGACTGCACACATTAGTAAAATAAGCAAGGATATTGTAAGCATTGTAGTTCACTAAAGCCGCGCCTGCGCTATACTCGGTTTTCTTTTTTACCTGGAACACCCTGGTTGTAATTAAACATCTTTACTGGGTATAAGTGTTCAACAGATTAAACAAGCAATTTAACAATAGCTCATTGGGCTCTGGGAAATGGTTGTAGACAATTTAATGATATTTGAACAAGGTAAAGAAAAGAATCAACATTTTAATCAGTGAGAAAAAAAGAATCAGATGCAGCCCTGCAGTAATCCAAATGTAAACATAAATTTTGCTTTAGGGTGGACACATGTAGGGCATACAGTCTTTTTCTGTAGTAGTCAGTTCCTTTGTTGGAATTTAAGTAAACATGTAGAAATATAGTTAGGTATATTCACATACACTTCCAGTGGATTAACCTGCAACAAGCTCTAAAAGGTATAAATTATACCAAGCCCCACTCATCTGTAATTCCTCAGTGCGTCTCCGTTTGCAAGTTAACACACAACAACAGAGTGGTTCACAGCTTGTCCTCTACATGCTAAATCCAGTGTTGAATGGAAATGTGCTCACTTTAATTGCTCACACTAAGCTTTTCTGCAGCAACACAGTTGTCTGTAACAACATTGCAGCACCGCTTATCTTACAAACGCCTCATCATGAATCATCGGTTTGATTGCCTTCTTACCTTTCTAACAATTTTATGCAACATGAAAGTCAACACCCACCCTTTAACCCTATCGATGGGTTTTATTATCTTTGAATATTTATTATTTTTACCAAAGGACATAACATCGTGGTATTATACCTCCGCCCGCACCAATGTTAAAAAGAGATCAGAGAGTGTAAATGAAATCCATAGATTACAGAGCAAAGCTTTTAAGAAGATGATATACATGACGTTACATAATGGATAACTGATTTCCCTGTGGCACAGCTTTCCACAATGCTAAGGCAAACTCGTTTCTGCTGAAGGAATATTTTAGCCAATCTATAGTAACAAGTGTGTTTAAAATCAACTGTCTTGATAGGCTATTGATTTAATCACATATTTCCAAATAGTTATTATTATTATCTTTCAGGGCGGAAGGCTGTTGACCTATTCTGTTTCATCCCTCAGAGTCCAATTTAGTATCCTCCGGCTGCAGCATGAATAAGATCCCAGCAGGCTGCAGGGGAGGGTGTTTGTCCTTGCAATGCAGGTGCTATACAGAAAACTATCTTGGGCTATACGGAGATGTTAAGACAAAGCAGGGGAGTGAAAGAGACATACACAAGGGGACAGTGCAGAAAAAGTGACGACAGACCTAGAGGAGAAGGTGGGAAGAGAAGGATGAAAGTAAAAAACTCCCCACTGTCAACATAGCAGCAAGTCAACATGCTGGGTGCCTCCTCCAAAGCCTTATACGTTTCTATCATGGCTCTCCAGGGGCCCCTCACTTTCTCTAATAGCTTTGCATTACCTGTATCTGCCCTCATCTTCTATCGCAGTGTAGGCTACATCCTCAGCTGCGACACAGCCATTGTTCTCCTCTGCCTGTCTGTTCTCTACTCCCCACTGTACAAGCCCCATCTTTATTCTGCCCCACTGTTAAAACCGCTTTGTTTGCATCAGAGGTTTACAGAAACGTTCCCACATTTTATCAGCTTTCCTCTTGTTCTCAAGCACAACACTCAATGTCACTCAGTCTATGCACTAGTAGCAATACACATATTCAAATTAGTAGATCAATTCTAACTGCTAAAGGCTGTTATTAACCTAATGCAGCTTAACATGTACTGTACAGTATATTCCACTGTGGGCCAACATCGACCCCAGGGACAACTTTGCTGTTGTGAGAGAAACCAACTAAACAAGACTCTTCCTGTAAACATTAGACAGCCCGAAGATATCATACAAGTAGACGATGACTAATGAAATGCCTTCTGCATGGCTGGATGAGGACAGACGCTAAGAACATAACATTGCATGATGCAAAGCAGACCCTTTGAGCTTGTCCCTTATTCCCTCTGAACAATGAACAGCCAGACACAACGCCCTCAGCAACTGCCCTCCCCTGTGGCCGGGACTGGCACAGAGTGGCACACAGCAGGCACTAAAGCACACACAAATTCTCCAACAAATAAAGACTTCGGATACCTACAAGCCTTATACAACGTTTAAACCTTAAACAACTTTAAAGCAGTATTTTCAGGAGGGGCTAGTGTAGTCTCCCTCATGCTGTTTTCAACTTCAGTCTTGTGAATGGCACCATGGATTTGAGGAATTCATCTGAATATGTCATTTAAATGTCAGACAAGTATGGGGTAATAGGAAAGGAAATGAGCAGAAAACAGGGATGAATAAACCATTTCCAGAAAGATAACTCAGAGTTGGCTGCACGTGCCTGAGGCTCCGTTTTGGGAGGAAAGAAATTGAACCATTAAGGACATCTAAAAAATAATGACCTTCCGCATCTCATGACACATTAAAGGCCTATGGCAATATATCCACAATCGATAATTATAGGCGTAGACCACGCTGCGCATGGATGAATCACAGGTCATTGTAGCATTAGGTGAGAATAGACTTAAAAGCAGCTCCACTCTCAGGTACACACGACTACACTTGGCCCGAATCACACGACAGACTTTTAAAGCAGGAAACGTTTTCGGTCAAAGCTCACCGCCCTGATGCTGAAGACAAATCCACAGGCAGGCAGATCAGTGTCTATCCGCCCGCTCTTCTTGATGCCTCGGACGACTACTACTACAATCAGCCTCGCTGTTTACCGACGGTTGCCTGTCTCGTTGTAACATTTTACTTTATACAACTACGCCTTACCTGGAGAATGTCATATGCTGATCAAGTCACCTCCTTTTGAGATTTGTGAACGATGGTGCTGCTGGCAGGTCGCGCATCACTCAGTGTGTGTTTCACCGACAGAAACCGTACGGAGCGCAGCGCCTGACAGCGGCGCCCCGGAACGAGTATAATATAAAACGAGCCCACTGCAGTTGTCTGGTCCGTGAATGCACCGCCTGCTCGACAGCCAGCTACCCCACCCGAGCAGCCGTTACCACATTCATTATACCTCATGGACAATACAGCTAACCACCAAACAGTGCAGGGCTTTTTAGAGCAAAAAACCCGAACGTTATAGCTTTAATATAAATTTAATTACAAGAGAAAAACTGTCCAGGCCGTATAACATTTTACAAAATAATTTAAAACCAACGACCTACTTTTTGTTTTTGCAGCACTTACAATATTACATATAGGTCTATAGTAACGGGTGTCAATTACACCCCAACACCTTTTTGAAGGTATTTGTTAAAATGTTCTGGAAAAATAGCTTGCAACAAGTAATAGTAAATAACAAATGTAAATGCTTTGAGAAAGATTTATTTACACAATAAGAAATATAGTATATAAAAACAAATGTGCATTGTCAAAAGTTACTTCAACTAAAAAAAATTAACAGCTAATTTACATTTCATTATATTTTTAAATTTTGAATTGTCATCTGCCACATGAATTTTGTGTTCCACTTTATAGGAATAAACATTTTTCACCATAAATTAGTGCAGAAAATTTATTCAGAATGCTGGAAATTAAGTGTTTAATGCTCAGAATTTTCTGATCCAAGATGTGGATTTTTGTTAAAGACATTTCTTGATCCCTCTAAGACTTTCATATGAAGGAGAAAATATTCCACAGCTTACCAACAACATTGTACTAAGCAACTTTGATACTCAAGTTGCACCAAACAAAGGTGACTGCTGAAGATCACTCATCTCCAAACAAATTTTCTATGGTAGGCTACAAGAGAAATATTGCTTTATAAGAAAATACAAAACAATAGAACTTTTCAAAGGTTGACATGCCATCTCCTGCTACCATCTTGGCCTGAAAAAAAGGTCACAGGGATAGTTTTTTATTCTAGTCACTTACTTGCCTGATTAGAACAATTCTATATGTTGCTGTGAACAGACTTTTGACATCTTTATCACTGCTGTTTATAAGGAGGGTCAACTTTCACCTTTGTCATTCCTATTGGTAGGTTGTGTTTGGTTCATTTCTTTCCCAGCTTAGTTCCACACTGAGCAGAAGTCTAATCAATCAGAGTTTATTGATAACACTATTATGTGTGTTTGACACAATGTTAGTTTCATATAAACTAAACTTAATGTGTAAATTAAGCCACATAACAAGGAAAATTTCTTCAAAGTGCTTCAGCTTCAGATGTCAGGTGGAGGCCAGTACTGCCACTGAGTGGCCATGTATTAACATTACAACTAAATGAAGCACCAAGAGCACAAACACAGATGGACAGAGATGTAATCTGACACATTAAATCCACAAATGCCACAAAGAACCAGACTTAATCCATTTGAAAGGCAACATTATTTCACCAAAAGGATCAAACTTTCCATTTTCCTCTTTCCTCTATATGTCCAGATCTGGCAATCTGGACATATATTCTAAAATATATATAAGAGGAATATTCATTTTAATATGTTGCTATTCAATTGCAGAAAGTTTCAAATTACAAAAAGGACAATAGCCATACTGAAAACATAGTGAGACAGTACATATCTATAGAAATTATAATTGCAGTGTCAATGTTCCAATTATCACTGAATGATGTTATTGTTTTATCACCGCCCAGTATCAAATGCATTATGTTTGTTAAATGATCCATTCATAAAACTTTTGTGTCTGGAAGAAGAATAACATGAAGAACTGAGATGAAGATCTTAAATGAATCAGGAGCATCTCAAAAAATATGAATATTGTGAAAATGTTCATTTTCTTACATAATTTAATTCAAAAAGTGAAACTTTCATATATTCTAGATTCATTACACACAAAGTGAAAAGCCTTTTTTGTCAATATTGATGATTAGGCTGTAGCATACAGCTCATGGAAATCAAAACTCCAGTATCTCAAAATGTATTAGAATTTTAGAATAAAGAATTTATAATACAGAAATGTCAACCTTGGATAAGCTCTAATCAGCTAATTAACTCAAAACACCTGCAAATGTTGCAGAGCCTTTAATCTCTTAGTCTTTACTGTTACGGGGTGTCAATGGTGCAGTGGATAAGATGCATGCCTTTGGTGTGAGAGACCTAGATTCGACTCCCCACTGTGGAACGTCCACCAATGTGCCCCTGAGCAAGACACTCAACCGCTAGTTGCTCCAGAGATGTGCAACCTCTGACATAAGCAATCGTAAGTCGCTTTGGATAAAAGCGTCAGCTAAATTAATAAATGTTATTAATGACATATACAGCTCTTATTTCACTCCAAGGGGATCCATTTTTGAATCGCCCCTGCAAAGACTTAACCTAATGTGTTTAAGTTGGGGAATTTTGTTCTTGTCTTCATGCAAGTTTGGGCTGGGTCAGAAACTGTCGTGGGGAAATTTGGCAAAATGTAACCTATTTAGTTTTTTGAGAACAATATCTGTTATAGGGCACATATAAAGTCTCTATTAGTATATCTTGTCAATTTCATTTTTTTATAATTAAATAGGTTTATGTTTATTGTCAAGCACAGTTGTTGCAGTTAAACTGCCATCCTTTTAATTAACACCTAAAGCACTGCTGAGGGTGCAACTGTGTGCACACTTTGTCACAATCAGCCATGATTTTCGTTCACTTTCAGCGTCATGCACCACCATGCACCTGTAACGCTTTGATGTCGGAAGTTGGAAGTTTCAACTGGGAAATGTCCCAGTTACGACCAGTCTCGAACGCGCCATTAGCCCAGCCCATAAAACGTCATATCTTCACATAATAATTGACCCTCCATCAAGCATTAAAGCAATAGTAAACATACTCTACTTATATGGCACAACAAAGCAACACTATTAACTGTGTCATGTCTGATAAATAGTAATGTTGTGTCTAAATGAAATAGCCTAATATAACAACAAAGCTACGACAGTATGAATCGGGGGTCTGGGGGTACTCCCCCAGAAAACTTTGAATGTTAAACACTTAGTTTCCTGCATTATGGTGTTTTTTGCACCAATTACTGCATTTCCTGCATCCCTTTATTGTGGAAATTATTTATGTAAAGGGACACACAAAATTGAGGTAGCCCACAGGGGGCTGTATCTTTGTTTCACTGTT
>JAPMOB010206989.1:0-10405 GCA_029875015.1 Lepomis gibbosus | reverse complement strand
AGGGATGTCCAGATCCGATCACGAGATCGGAAATCGGGCCCGATCACGTTGTTTCAGACTCGATCGGAATCGGACGTTACGTATATACTGTATATGTATATATAGATGTGCTTTGCAAACACTGTGGTACTTTTATTTTTGTATTTGTTTACATGCCTGCCTATTTTAAGTTGAGGTGCTTTTTGTTTTTATCTTAGACTTTTTTTATATTTACTGTTGCACTAAAGTCCAAAAGTGAAGAATTTATGTTATTTATTACTTGATTGTTCGAGCTACCTCACAGAAGGGCTCTGTTTGTTAACAGAGTTGCTGAATGTTAAAATAAGGTGAATTAAATAAAAAATAAGGAACATCGTGGATCTGTTTTTTCGCTCTTCTTTATTCTTTTTTAAAGTATTATAGAAGTCTCAGATCGGGACTCGGTATTGGGAGATACTCAAAATCAAATGACTACCTACCGCGGATGTCATGTGACTGAAAACTATGAATGCACTGTGATTTACCAGCTGCGTATTTGGGGTGTGGCTTAACGAAGGGTCAATTAGTCCCAAAGACTCAAAAACATGGGAAAATTAGGGTCCGGGATGCAAAAAACCAAAGTTACCCTTTAAAACTAATAGATCACAAAGCTACAGCTGCTATTTCAGCCAACAAAACCAGTCAGTTTGAACTAAATCTGCCACCGTCATCACTGTAAACAGTTTACATGCAGGTCAACTGTGGAGAAAGAGGGACTGAAAGTGTCTGCTCGGTGTGTCTTTGTCTCACTACCCACAATTCCTGTGTTCCCTTATGACACAAACTTTCATACGTGTGTGTGTGTGTGAGACGGCATTGTGAGTCCAAATGTCTCTTTGTCAGTAATAGAAGTTTAATCACAGTCTGGTTACTGTGGCGGAAACACACACTGAGAGGGAGCGTGATAGAGAGAGAGAGAGAGAGAGACTCATCTGTTGCTGTTGTTTAATTTCTAAAATGGAATCTGTTTCACTGAGGTTGATACATATGTTAATACACACACATACACGCACTCCCAATAACTTTGAATTTGTGTGCGAGACGATAATATATGTGTATGTGTGCATTAGGGACTCCGAGCAGACAACACTCACACACACACGCAGATGGCGTCCGCTCCTCCGCCGCTCTCTGTGTGAACGAGCTCAGAGCGTCGACGCGCCGCTCGGTCGACAGGAGACGGTTTGTTTCTTCGGAGGAACAAAGTCACATCGTCACATTTCAGCCTCCTGACGAGACGCCGCCAGCTGTCACCACCGCAGACCTGGAATTAATCACCACGGCCGGGTAGACAAACAACTGCTGCCGACGTGCCCACCAGCAAGGCACACGGCGCTTTTAAACAATCCAAACATTAGAGATGCGGGCTGAAGTTATTTCAGGCTTTCTGGCAGTGAATGTTCATTTTCTCATAAACAATTTTAGGTGACTGACAGTCGGAGAACTTCATCAGTACAAACAAGGAGCAACAGATCTGGTATATTCAGCCATTTTTATCCATTCACACTCGGATTTTGGATCCGTTTTGGATTAATTCAAATCATCTGTCGTAATGGCTCTGCTCGAAACAGAACGCAGTTGTCTCGCTGCCTGAGTAGCATGTAGCTGCAGAGGCTGCTGTTTCAGGACCGTAATCTTAGGACCCTTGTTTACTTTGATACTGCCAGTTAAATGTAAATGCTCTGTATTTGTCAAGCGCCTTTCTAGTCTTTTCGACCACTCAAAGCGCTTTTACATTTACAGAGCCTAAGTGCTCAAACTGAAACTAACATTGACACACTATCTTGCCCTCGACATGCAACCTGGGAGAGCTGGGATTGAACCGCCGACCTTCAGATTAACAGCCAACCCGCTCTACCTCCTGAGCCACAGTCGCCCTACAAAGCTAGCTCCTGACAGCTCCCCTTACCACAAACTTCAACCATCACCGAGTGTGTCAGAGTGTGACCTGTTAAACCTACAGCTGCTATAGCTGCTAGCAGACTATGGAAGATTTTATTGG
Source organism: Lepomis gibbosus (assembly GCA_029875015.1). Lineage (NCBI taxonomy): Eukaryota > Metazoa > Chordata > Actinopteri > Centrarchiformes > Centrarchidae > Lepomis > Lepomis gibbosus. Next base: position 8,385 of record JAPMOB010206989.1, on the reverse strand, counting down.
AATATTTGTAACCCACAGAAAAAGATGAATGTCCACAATGATGCGCAAATATGTCACTATCTACAAATATGTATTTTTACATGTGTGATGTGTAAAATCATATCCACAAAAATACAGAGTGACTTCTACACAAAAAACAGTTTTTCCACAGTTGCAGTTTGCTTTCTGTCAATTTGTGGGTCATGTTACATTTGTAACTTCCTTTTTACACAATTGTGGAATTTTGTCCAATGTCTACTGCGGAGATCTGTAAAAAAGAATTATTAGGACTGGGCACATTAATTAAGTAATTAACACATTAATTAATTAACGCTGACAATTTTTTATCGCACGTTAACGCAGTTTTTAAAAATGATTATTTTGAAAGTCCGATGCTCACTGGCTCTGAATACACATGCAGTCAAACCGTGGCTCACAGGAGAGGTGGGATGTTGATCATCCAGCAAATAACCCTCCCAAACAAGCAGCGGAGAGGCTTCGGCAGGTTCTCTCAGGTGAACAGAAAGGGAGACGGCGCTCCATGGCAGGCGCTCTGTGGATAGTAACCATGGCAACGGCTTCTGCGCACTACACAGCCGTAGCCTTTCTAACTTGAATTAAAATTATACATAGGCTAACTTTTCCTGATGGGCCGGCATTTAGCTTTGCGGGGATGCTCTGCCACGTGGATTCCTACCTGTTGACGTCCTGATAACTATTTAGATTCTGGAAACTCACAAACAGCGAGGCTCAGTCTATCTTCCGATGATTTGTGCTGCGCGTACAAAAAGTTCAAGACAATTCAACTTCGTCAGCAGGCGGGCGTGTGCGTGAGGCGAGCTTTCACGGGAACGCGCCCAGTATGCCTTGTGCTCGACCACTTCACCTCACTGTAACAGGGACACTTGCTGCTGAACACAGACTGTTTCTGCTGCTCGCTGATAAAAGAAAAATGTTTCTGCTGATACCTGCTCAGACAAAATCCCAAGAAAACTGGACTCTGATGGTAACTTGTTTTAACAAGCTAGATTAAAGGTAATTCCCTGGCAGTGGCAAATAGCTTTGGTTTAATATATGATTTGATTACATTAATGTTTAAGTTGAGATTTACAAGAATTTTTTTATTGCTACAATGTAAAGGGAATACTGCTGGTAAAAAGCACCTTATTTATTTAAAGTGCACTTTTGTGTATATAGCAGTGCATTTAAATTAAAAGTGTGCAATAATTAATTTTCAATTCTGCGCGTAACAATGCGATTAATCGCAATAAAATCATGTGATTAGTCATGATTAAAAACTTTAATCGTTGCCCAGCAGTAAAAAATATACACAAATATCTCACTACTCATAACAAGCATTTTTACATTTGTGTTTTGTGAACTCATATCCACAAAAATACAGTGCAATTTGCAAATATGTACAATTTACTCTGTACATACATATTTTAATTTCACATACAAAGGTGTTACTTACGCAATACATTTGTTCCTCACGTTGTTATATTTCATTTGATTTGTAAAATCACTTTAGTTGCACTGTCTAATTTTTGGATTATGTATTATTTGTATGTATTTTAGGTATTTATGTACTTAGGCACTGCATGTTTTTGCTGCATTTTTAAGGGCAAGCTGACACCATGCTGATGGCGTGGCACAGGGCCGACCTGTGGCGTAGGCAACATAGGGCGCAAAAGAGTAGTTTTCAACTGCGCCAATCAACTCCGCCCAGCTGATGCGTCACTGGTTGATAGTAATCAAGTGCGCCTCGTGCAGTGAGTCCAGACAGTTGTAACAGACTAGTGATGTAACTGGTAGAGTTTTGCAATATAAACATCTGAAAACTGAAGTGCAGCCTTGCTCTGTTTGGGACTGCGAGCTGCACTTTATTGGATGCATCATGCAGTCTCAAACTGTGTCGGTCGAACGGTAGTAGTAATGTTGCCTAATGCACAGCAGAGTAAAGGGCAGATGGACTTAAAAATATTGTGTTTGGCCTATATACTGTACAGTATTGCGACTTTTTTTCTGGACATGTCAGAAAACAGATATGTGGGAGAGAATGTGAATTCTCACATTCGCGCTTTGAACGTGAGTAAAAAACCTGCTGAAACACAGGAGCTATTAAAGTCCAGGAGTTTCTAAATGAATTAAAATGAATTCATTTAACAACGAGGTGACAAGGCCACATTTAAAGAGGGTATTTCCCCAAACACAGACATAAACAGGAGGGAGGACTAAATCATGTGTGCTGACTCAGCAGGGATTTTATTAAATTAGGAAAGTTGATCTACAGGAGAAAACATACCTAAAAGCAATAGCTACAGAATGCCTGCAAGTCTTACTGCATTATATTCTATTAATTTGTTTTTGTTTAGAAATGTCACCTGCTGTCTGAATATTTTGTTTCCCTTTATACAGATAAAGAAATTTCTACCATAAATTGGCGCCAATTTAAAATCTCACCTAAGGCTCCAACACTGTCGTGGTCGGCCTTGGCGTGGCATGATGATCACACCAGTTTCATTTGAACTTAACTTTTCGACATATGAATGCAGCAGCGACGTGCATTTTCTCTGACACCCTGAACTCTGAAAGTTTCAGTGTGAACAGTCATTGCTCTGCAGTGCACAGCCGCTTCAAACAGATTGGAAAATGAACAGCTGCGTGTGTTAATCTATCACGCGACATCGAGCACGCAGTCCATCTCAACCTGAGCAGACGCCTCTCTGCGTTTTCTGTTTCTTGATGAGTTTCTTCTGTGAAGAAGACATGAAGTAAACTTTCTGAACAAGGGCACGGGGATTAACTGCGTGGCCTCAGACTTGATTATCGCCTTGTGTGAACGGGCCCCAGTGCAGGCTGTAATGGGCCCCTGGGCTACACCGTTACAAAGCACACCCACACACTGTTGTCTAGACCTATATTGGCAAATTTATGTGCCTTATTTCCTCGTTTTGCAAGGTATAACAACTGATAAATTAGATGCTGTAAATACCTAATTAAAGCTCCTTAAATCCTTTATTTTCATATTAATATGTTAAATTCAACAGTTCTCTTTGTGAGCGTCTCTTCAACACACATGTACTGCTGCTGTATTGCGTGTGCCTGGATGGAGCAATCTAAAGTACCATCATGTGATGGATTTTAGAGTCGGACTGTGCCACCTAGATTTTTGTATTTGCAAAGTAAAGAAGCCAAAGAGAAGGTTATAAGGAGCATGGCCAGTGCTGTCCTGAAACGTCACTACAAACAGCTGAGTGCAGGAGGTGTGCACAGTGCTGAAGAGACTCTTACGGTCATCTCCAGTACAATACCAGCCTGAATCAGGGCAACCGCATTCCTCTTCGACAGAGAGGCAAGACGTTACGGTCAATAAGAAAGAAAAGTGGCCTACTCATAACACAAGACCATGTCCTGAAAACACACCAGGTACGGTGCACACACAGTTTAATACACACATCCACACAATTAAAGAGTTAGGCCTTTATGATAATGATAACAGCCTTTAAAACAGCAGCACAGCAGCCGCACCAAATCCACTGAAAAAGCACTTGGTATTTAAAGTCATCCAACGAGCCTGCGTTGAGCGAAATCTTTGATAATGTCCTCAGTAATCCAAAACAATCTTGTTTGGCAGCTTTGCAACACTCTCCTTCCGTTCTTTTCTCTGCTGTCTCTTCTTGAAACAACTTCTATGTGTGAATAGCGACTGCTGGCTTGCACGTGTGCTCTGCTAGTCTACTGTCAGATGTTGCGTTTCACCCAGTTTCTGGAGTCTTGTCACATGATCAAATAGAAACTTAAGACTGGGCAGGCATATACATATTGCCCAGCAATCATCACTGCACATGTGGGCTGTGTGACACAAATATCAAAGAAAATAAGACTAAGTAAATTCTGTTATATCTGTGTATCTGTGTTTTTTAATATTTCACCATATACCTTATAGTCTATTGCTTGCTTCAGACGTCTGTGGGTAAAACTACTGGCTGCAGTCAGTAGTCTGTGTCAGACACCACAGCAAAGGGGGAAATGCACATGTGAGTGTATATAAACAATCGATCTCCACACTGAATTGTGTTTAATATTGACTGATTACTCTAAATGCATTTTTACCTCGTCACTGACAAATGGCCTACTCGTAACTCGGCGGGGACCCCAGTGCAGCTGCACTGCCTGCACTGTCTATACCTACACCAACCTGAATTCTATCTATACCAGACTGGAGAAAGAGTTTCTGCATGCAGCCCTGGTTAGAAGCAGGCCATTCAGCTGCAGCTGCTTTGTTTTATTTTCAGCATTTTAAACTGATTATAAGTTTCATTCATGGGTTGTAGGAGTTTCGAAAGTCATGCAGCATATAGCCGAGTCGATGCTGGATTTCTGAGGCTGATCTGACAAAATATGATGACACGGCAGCCCTTTCTCCTGATGAAGAGTTAATATTTTGTTGCTTCAATGCGGTTTTCCAATAGCAACTAATCACACTCACATTTCTTCTATTTTAAAGAGATCAGACCCAGATATGTAGCGAGGGGACATTTTACAATTATTAAAAAGTGTTTGTTTTTTTACATTGTAATTCTCCAAGATCAAGAGAGAACTTTGAACAGCAGCGTTTACACTGACCAAGATCTATTTACTGATAATTATGTTATGACTGAAAGCTCCAGAGAAGAACTAAATGGTGAAAATGTCTTGTCAACCTGAGATATTGACATCCTGTCAACCCTGTCAAGAGTATCCATCCATCCACCTACCCATCCTCCCAACCATCCATATAACCTTTTTTTTTATCAGGTAATCACATCTATGTATCTATCTATTCCCTCCATCCCAGTACATTCCACCACACAGTTAAAGGCCACGGTGGCAGCAGGGCTCCTTAATTGAGACGACACTAATTATCATCTTCATGTCCTAGATTAGATCAGTGCTGATTAGCCTAAAATTAGACACACACACACAGACAGAGACAGTCCTGTCTCAACAGAAATATCAGTGTGATCCTCCAGATACTATCTGTGTGTTTGGCATTTCTAAAACTTGTAACGTGTATTTGTGTGTGTGTGTGTGTGTGTTACCTCCAGCTGTCGCCATGTGTGCGTCAGGTTGTGTATTTTGCGGTGGAAGTCGGCGGGTAGTTCGGTCCCGCTCCTCTTCAGAGACTCCGCTCGGCCCAGCAGGCCGGTCTTCCTGCTCTCCATCATCATCAGCTCAGCGTGGCTGCTCTGGAGACAGACAACAGGACAGACAGCCGTCACACAGATGGACAGACATAGTTGACAGTTGTTACCATTTTGGTGACAACTGGTTCGACAACTGTTTTTCTGTGAGGCACGCTGAAGACATGTTGTTTTCAGAGCTCCAGACCAGCTTCTACGGAAACAGGTGGTTTGTTTTTTTACACACCTAAAGCATTAATTCAGTTCAATTTAGCTTTATTGGCATGAATGTAAAACAACAATATTGCCAAAGCTTCAAATAAATCACAAAAGAACAATTCATTTCATACAGTTCATGAAATAAACTAAATAAAATGGTAAAAGTGTGTTTGTGTGTGTTAAAAAACAAGTAGGGCTGGGCACATTAACACGTTATTAACGCATTAATAAATTAAGGACCACAATTATTTTATCGCACGTTAACGCAGTGTTTATTATTATTATTATTATAAAAAGTCCGTTGCTCACTGGCTCTGACTACATAAGCAGTCAAACCGTGGGTCACAGGAGGGGTGAGCGCTACACAGCTGTCGCCTATTTAAATTAAAAGTGCACAATACACTATTTTAGAATTGATTATTCAATTTTGCGAATAACAATGAGATTAATTGCGATTATAAATTTTGATCGTTGCCCACCACTGAAAAAAACCCCATAATAATAAAAATAAAATAAAGTCAATAAAATAGAAAAAGTGTGTTTGTGTATAATAAACATAATAATAATAATAATAATAATAATAATTTTAACAATTAATAAAATAAAATAAAAATAAAGTAAATAAAACAGAAAAGGTATGTTTGTGTGTATAATAATAATAACAATAATAATAATAATAATTTTAACGATTAAATAAAAAATAAATACAAATAAAGTAAATAAAACAGTAAAAGTGTGTGTGTGTAAAAAATAAATAATAATAATAATACATAAATATTGCATACAACAATACGACACCAATACATTATTCATGTCCCCACACAGACTGGCTGAAAGTTCAAACCCTGGTTTACAAACATTCGATACTAAATCTCTCATCAACTCTACATCCCATATTTTGTACGAGACACGCTTGAGTTTAGGAATCTATCGTATCTGCTATGAATCCATCTAACTACAGCCGCCGTCCTCCACAGAGGAGGAAGCATCGCAAGCCTGCAGGTGGTGAGTATACTCACTTTTCACTGGAGTATTTCTTTAACTGATCTCTCAAAAAGGGGCACATCTTTTTATTGTTGTTGTTTGCAGCTCATCTCATGATGAAATGTTTGAGGCAGTCGTAGGAGTTTTCACTCGTATAGCTTCCCCCTGCTTTGACCACTTTAAAGGTAAAACTGTCGCACCTCTGCAGCTCCGCAGACGTGCAGGAATCAAACGCAGCAGCAGCAGCGCTTGACGACAGACTGCAGAGTCCTTTTTGGAAAGATTTTAAAGAAATGCTCCATTTTGTACCACCAAGAGCTGCTGAATATTTTCTTCCTTTCTGGTTTCTGCTTTTGTTTGAGCACTGTGGTCGGGAAGTGAAGGAGCCGCAGTTCTTCTTTTAATGCCATATGTACGTTTTTCACATAGTTTATTATATTAATATTATATATTAATTAGATTTACGGTATAATAATGATTAAACTGATGAATTCTTATACCTTATGTATAAAGAGACAACTGCGCTTTTACCACCAGTATTTTGTTTTATTTCATATTTTTATTGGTTTTCATTTAATTTACTTTAAGGAACGCAACTGTGTCCCATTTCACCAATTCTACCATGACCTTCAAACATAAATCTATATCATCCAAACTTTCCTAAACTTCATTTCTCTTCCTGCTTTTGTCTGCACTCTCTTTCTATTCGTCTTGCAGTGTAGCATTAGCACTGAACCCACTTCATCATGACCTTTGATTTCTCTCCCTTTCTCTTTTCATACCTCAATTTCAATTTACCTGCCATCCCTTCATTTTTTGCTAAATGCCTTCACTATCCCGCCTCTCTCCTCTTTCATATTCTCTTTTTGCTTGCGATAGTTATCTCGTAGTGGCGATTGTACCACCAAGAAAAGCCGCTTGAGGGAATTTGAAGTCTTCTCCAACGCGTAATGGTGCAAAAAAAACCCAGGTCTGCCATGGCTTTAGGTTAACACTTTATTTTAAGCAGATTAAAATGACCTACAAAACATTCCTGCTTGCATGACTGATGTAAACCGAGCGGTAGGACATGACAAAATCCATCACGAATATGCACAGTTCAAAAACTGTGTGGCTTCCTCAGATCCTAATTCCCCCCAGCCGTTCACCTGTGACAGCCTACGCCCGTGCGTACTAACACACAACATATAGCACACATCAAAACTGGCTACAACAATCTTTTTTTTTTTTTAATTATAACTTTTTCTCACATCCCTCCCTTTTTAAATATCCCTTCCTTTCCCCCACTCTTTCCTCCCCCCACTGTCCTTCTCTCTCCTTTCCTTTTTTATTTTAAGTCCCTTATTCTTTATCTTTTGCCCTTTTCTATTTGCTAACAGCACCACCTCTATATTCTGTACTTTGTGGCTCGACACTTCTCCATCTTTATTTTCTTCACCTCATCTTGTGTTTCCTTATAACGTCCCTCTTTTTCTCCTATCTCCTCCCTTTCATCCCTCTTTTCAGTTGTTAGCGTAACTCTCCATCTATGCCTGCATCTTTTTTTTTGCTCAATTTCCCTTCCTCCTCCTCTTTCTCCTCCTCCTCTCTCTTCTCTTTCTCCTCTTTTCATTTTCTGCATCGATAGCTACTTGATTCTACTTTTCCCTTGTCGTTTATCATTACCGCCCGGCCCCATTTGAATATTTAAATGTCTCTTCTCTGACTCTGTGTGTGTGTGTGTGTTTGAGGACATATGCATGCATGCACGTGTGTGTGTGTTTTTGCTGCGCTGTCATCAGAGAGGCGGCGGCCATTTTTCAACGTCGCCGATTCTGATGGAGATGCTATCGCCTGGCGCTTCATGGCCATCCATCCCCTTCACTTAGCTAATAGCCACGGCGCGAGAACGAGGGATCGACAGCAAAAAAAAAAAAAGAGACGAGTTGAAGGTAAATATGTCGGCGTCGCACTCGTCTAACAGTCAGGAAATTATACGATTTATTCGCTGATGGCAAATATTGATTTAAAAAGGGAAAGGGAGCTGGTGGGGTGGGGG
>JAPMOB010206987.1:0-12883 GCA_029875015.1 Lepomis gibbosus | reverse complement strand
CCCTCATACACACCACCACAATGCACCCCCGTGATTAACTAATGTCCAATTCGATGCAGCGTATTTCATGAGCTTGCCACCTAATACAGGCAGCTGATTAACCTGGAGTCTGGCTGGTGAAGTTGCAACCCTCATCTCCCTGTCTTAATTTTTTTTCATCCCCCCCCTCTCTCCCCCACTCTCCTCCCCTCCTCAGTCTTTGTTGTGGCGGCAGCAGCAGAGCATGCATTGCATTGGCGGTCTGAAGCATTGTGTCTGATTTCCAGCAGACAAACTGACCTCTGGGGATTTATTGACAGCAAACTCCACAGAGGCAGACACAGAGCTGGGAGCATGGAGGCAGCCAGAGAGGGGCGGAGGGTGTTGGGGAAGGTTCGTAGGGAGGGAGGAAGAGGAGGGGGCACAGACAGACAGACAGAGAGACAGACAGATGGAAGAAAAGACGGTGAGAGTTTCAGCGTGATGAAACAGGAAACAGGTAGAGATGCACCGAGAAAGAGATCGATGTGAGGAGGGAAAACACACACACACCAAATTTAGTTTAATTCAAAAATTTGTTTTTTGGTGGAGCTTTAGGAAGTGAAAGAAAATGGCCGCCTCCTACAAGGATCTAATTAATTTTGAAGGATCATCAGCCCCTTTAGTCCAAGGCAGGGTACAGGAGGGAGGGAGGGAGACAGACCCCTGGGCTGATTAGAATTCACTGCAGGTAGGCAGTGGCTGCTGCTCACCCACTGTGTCACGGCTAAAATGGAATCACTGTTGTGAGTGGCAGTCTGGGCAACTGAAGCCTGCTTCTCTTGGCCTGCTCCTTTGTTGCCAGTATTCACCTCACTTTACCCCTTAGGCAGGTGGATTTACATGTCTGGATGGGCGAAGGAAGCCTGCGAGGGAACATATATGTTTTCATTGTCTAAAAGTAGCCATGAAAAAATAAGGCCCATGGCATCAGAATACAGTTACATCTGAAGCTAAGCTAACCCCTGCTGGAAAAGAAAAAAAAAGTCAAATATTTGCCACTGTAATTGATTCAAGTCTTTTGGCACGTGTGTGTGTGTGTGTGCGTGCGTGTGTGCAGTACGTTAAAGAAAAGGCTATAAATGATGAGTTTTTACTTTCACTTTGTGTCAATTCTGAATAATTCCAGTGACAGCGGTTAGGTTACACCTACAGTTGGGTTTATGGTTTAGGTTAGATCTGGTTTTGAAGTTAGGTGTTCAAACATCATAATAATAATAATAATAATAATAATAATAATTGAATTCATGTAGTGCCTTTAAAAATGGATAGTTACAAAATGCTGCACATATTGGTGAGGACACATGTGTGAATGCACATATGCCTACATACATGAATGCATACATACACATACATACATACATACATACATACATACATACATACATACATACATACATACATACATACATACACATACATTATGCATGATACATAAATGTAGATTAATGCATGCTACCAAAATAACTACCCCAAAAACTCAAGGCTGACCTGAAGAAATGGCTAATTTTATATTGAGATCCGTAATAAAAGGTCTGAAGAGATTATTTGGTGGTAGGGGGTTAGGTCACTGTCAGAGTCGTGTTTACAGCTAAGGTTAGAGAAAATGGTTTAAAGTTTAATTTTAGATATAGCGTTTAAGGATTTCATTGTAAAATATATTTTCTGTCCTGATCAAGGCAGAGGAACAAACCAGTGTGTGTGTGTGTATGTGTGTGTGTGTGTGTGTGTGTGTGTGTGTGCACATTTTAGTGCCAAAGAATGATCCGTCTCAGTATCGAGTGATCACCCTCAGCTGCTAAACACGCTTTCACTTGTCTATATCAAATCAGCTAATTTGTTAGTTGACAAGGACATTTCAAGAAAACAAGCGCATGTCTCGCTGCCCGCAGTCCATCCCAAAGTGAGGCCTGTGGACACAAAGCAGTCTGTGAACACAACTATTTCCGTTATTACACTTTAACCCTTCCACTCTGGTTTTCTCCCAGATATTCTGCTTTTCCATACTAAACTACAGATAAAATCCTATTCTTATTTGACCATTTTGGAGGCTTATTTATGGTCTAATATCTCTCTCTGTTACCTTGGTACAGCAGATGACCCTTATTCTTCCACCAGAGTATGTGGAAAAAATACAGAGGTTACTTGCTTACAATTGATTTTTAATTACCTTATTGTCTGAAAGCCGTAGCCATGTTATTTGAAAGCGCTTGAGTTTTGTAAAAGAATAATATGTATCAAAATTAACGTGCAGGTCTGTTCAAATCCCAGCCCCATTCTGTTCATTCAGCAACACACTGTAGTTGCTGGCGTTTAACAGAGAGCACTTGGTGTTCGTGTTGTAGCCAGTGTGACGGCTACTAGACGTTTTGCCAAAAAAAATGTTTAAGAGTGTCAAATCACACTTGTAATTATGATCCATAATGAAAAATATTCACATCCCAACATGCACAGGCATTTCCAAGATACTTTTAAAGCTTTATTGGGTGAAATATTTCAAGGCACTTTGACTAATGTGGTGCTAATAAAGAGAAACTATAAGGACATTTTGCATTGGTTCAATGCATTTTTCCAGTCTGTCTGACCTTAAATGATACCAAGAGTAAGTGACTATAATGTGGTTGGTTTTACATGATTTTATGTCCAGTTTGCAAACTTTTGCATACTAATGTGTGAGCGTGTACAGTATAAGAGCAATTGTGTCAGGCTTTTTTTGCGTCACCAAACCAGCTCATCACATGCTTAATGTTGTTGAATGCCTTTCTTGTGTTTTTCAATGAATGCCTTGTGTGTTTAATATTTGACTCTTTTCTATTATTAACCTCTAATGTTCACTCTATTTCTGTATTAGATATTGTCTTTGGTTGGATATTTGTCTTTGAAAATGAAAAGGGCACAAGCATGTCCACACACACTCACACACTCATTCACTCACTCACTCACTCACACACACACACACACTTTGTGATGAGTGTGACTTAGACCTTTTCAAAAATATTTAATCTGCAGAAATTTACAAGGAATTTTGATGGGTTTTTTTTGGGATGGGTGTGGTTTTGTTGCCCATCAGCTCAGATAACTGCTGAGAGAAGAAGTGGCTCTAATACCAATATTATTTTCAACCTTGATTTGTAATTGGTGGTCATGCGCGCACAGGAACGTCCATTCGTCTTGCTTTGAAAACTCTTCACACATCTGTTGCAGCGTGTCAGATTCTTGTGTTCCTGTGGCTCCGGGTTCATTAAGGGAGTGGCAATATCGACGAGGCAGTATGTGGCATTAAGATTTGTCTTTGTCTTTTTTTTTCTCCCCCTCCAAATACTGTGGCAGAGCAGCACATGATTTGGACAGAGAAGACTGACAGCCTTGCCTAGCACCTGGCCTCTGATCAGCCATCTCCACCAGCAAACTGAAGCTTGACCCGCACTTCATCACCAGCCACACAAGCATCTTCGGAACAAAACGTCATCTAACTGTGAGTACTGGACTGCTACAACGTTTTTTTAAATCTTTTTTTCTTTTTACGTTTGAGTTAGAAATAACTTTGCTAGAAATAAGTATTAATGCTTTGTGCTAACACTGCACTGCTTCTGCTGTGCATTTTAGCTCATTTGTGCTTCATTTGGATAATCAAATCATATATTGTTTTATTGTTATTACCACTGTTCATCCAAATTGTAAAGCATTTCTCCACATGTTCAAGGTTTTATATATATATGTGTGTGTGTGTATATATATATATATATATATATATATATATATATACATATATATTACAGTAGTTAAATTTGTGTTTTCTGACATTTACTCAGAACATATATATTCTGGTTTGTTATTCATTGACACACATAGTGTAAACAATTATCTAAAAATATTTTGTCATGGATTTTTTTCCAATATCAAAATGAGGACAGTTTCTTAGTGAGAAAAGTGCTGTGTTTAATAAGCATTCAAACAAGGTCAACTGCCTTACTTAAATTATACTCAAGCATGTTTATATGCAAAAGAAATTCATTTTACAGCAATTACAAAAAAAACATAATTTGCATAATTCTTACACTTGCTACATATCTTATTTAGATTTTCATTTTCCTTTCTTTTAACACCTAACTGAGGAGAAAAGCATCTTAAGTTATCTTGCACACTGATCAGCCGGGTCACATCGAGTGTATTCCAAGGATAGTTAGGAGGCGCCATCAAAGTGAACACATGGCTAACAAAAGAGGCCTGTTGTCCTCTAAGCCCAGTGCACCACCTAATGGTGGTTGGAAGAATTTCAGAAATACACACTGTAAGAGGGAAACTTGTACAGTAATAATAAGTAGATGGGAACCATCTTAATTGTCTTTCGCCATGGCAATGTGGAATTATAAAACCAGGATGATTCAAGAGACAAATTAGCTCCTATGTTGAAATTATTTGATTCACATCCTACAAAGAGAAAAAAAATCAAATTACCATATCTGTATTGGCATTTTAGGAATCCTCCAATCAACACTCTTACACATATATATATAAATTGATTGTAGTACTGTGACATGGTTGTGTTTTCTAATGTAAGGCAAAAGGCCATTTCCCTGCACGTAAGAGAGCTTCTTTTTGTGATGGATTTGCCTATGACTATTCTATAACATAGTTTATATTTAATTATTCAATTACACTGTTTTATTACTCCTAATATATTAAACCAAAAATAGAAATATGTTGTTGTTGTTGAAAAGAAATCATAAAAAAGTCACTTTTGTGAAATTCATTTTAGGCAAAGCAGTTAATAATGTGGTAACTGTGTGTGTCAGAGTTTTTGAATCAGTTGTGTTGCCGTGTACTTGCAGGTGACATCAGTTGCAAGGGGATGACCGAGCGCATTCATAACATCAATCTCCACAACTTCAGCAATTCTGTACTTGAGACCCTCAATGAGCAGCGCAACCGTGGGCACTTCTGTGACGTGACTGTTCGGATCCATGGAAGTATGCTGCGAGCTCACCGGTGCGTGCTGGCTGCTGGAAGCCCCTTCTTTCAGGACAAGCTGCTCTTGGGCTACAGCGACATTGAGATCCCTTCTGTGGTCTCAGTGCAATCCATCCAAAAGCTGATTGACTTTATGTACAGTGGGATTCTGCGGGTATCTCAGTCAGAGGCCCTGCAGATCCTTACTGCTGCCAGCATCCTACAGATCAAGACCGTCATTGATGAGTGTACTCGCATTGTGTCCCAGAATGTGGGCCTGGCAGGGCCAGGGGGGTTCCCTGTTATACCAGGAGACTCTGGTCAGGAAACACCCCGTGGCACACCAGAGTCTGGCACCTCTGGGCCCAGCAGCGACGCAGAGTCAGGTTATATGCAAGCAACATCACAGCAAAGCATGGATCGTGCATACACATCACTGTACTCCTACTCTGGCATCTCTCTGCAGAACGGCACCCGCGAGCGCCCCCTGTACATTAACCCTCTGACGTCAAACTACGATCCGACTCTCAGCACTCAGAAGGACCAGCAGTCTCAAGATCCACCATGGATGAACCGCATTCAGGAGAGAAACCAACAGGTCGATCGCTTCATCTCCACAGCAGAGTCCACTCACTGCCGCAAGCAACCCCGACCGGTACGCATACAAACAGGAGGGATGCACATAAAGCAGGAGGCCGAAGATGAATACAGCTGCTACGATAATTTGGGGGACTGTCCTATTGACACTGACCATACTGAGGGCGTAGAGAGTGAATCCAAGGTTGAAAGTTTTGACTCAGGGGTGAGCTCCTCCATCAGTACTGAGCCAGATGCTATGGAGCAGCAACCGTTCCTGACGGGCTTTAGCCGAGACGGGGGCGGGGACGGAGGCGAAGGAGGTCCAGTGCATATAGAGGTCAATGACTCGTCCCCAGAGCAAGTGCAAGAGACAGAGGACGGGGACATATCCCACAGCACTAGTGACAGTAGCATGATGCAGCCCCTGCCAAACTCAGTCATGTCCCAGTCCCTGCCAAGTGCCCTGCACTACATGCGCCAGGCAGAATCACACACCAGCAATCTGAGGATGCCGCTCACCGTGACCAGCAATTCCCAAGTGATGGGCACAGCTGGAAGCACCTTCCTGCCCACACTCTTTCCTACACAGCCGGCTAGAGACAACAAGCCTTTCCTTTACCTTCCTGGCCAGCAGCAACCCCAGTTTGTGGCAGTGCCGCCCCCTGCAATGCCCTCATTCCCGAACCCCATGTCGGTACAGCAAGCGCCAGCTATGAAGCAAGAGGTTACAGGAGGACTTGGTGCAGGGGAAAAGAAGCCCTATGAATGCACTCTCTGCAGTAAAACCTTTACTGCTAAACAGAACTACGTCAAACACATGTTTGTCCATACTGGTAAGTCAAAATGTAAAAAAACCCAACATTTTTTATATTGTAAGCTCAGTTAAATGATTGCCTTATCCATAGTTAATATAGGTTGTAGCTGTAATATGTAATGTCATGTCATATGTAATACTATAGAAATATTTTTGCATGTACTCTAGCATCACAAATGTATTATTATGAAAATGATTTTTTTTAAAATGGGAGCATTATAATGATGCAATGTTTCTTCATCCTAATACAAAAGCAATATTAGACAAAAGGTTATTTTTATATTTTTATAGCCGTGTCCCTTTAACGTACTACATAGCATGTGTACCCACAGTCACACTGAGAAAGTTGACAAAATTAAGTATACACATTGATGTCACAGTTCCAGTCTCATGTCAAACTCCAATTCAAGTAGCATTTTTCAAAAGGCTCTGTCCTCCGGGCCTTAAACTTTAGGGTAAGGTAAGAGAAAACACAAATCAGAGAGGAAGCAGAGATTGACACAACACCGAACATCTCAGACATTTGAAAAATCATTTTTGTTTTTCTTTTGTTAAATTTAATTTAATTTAAATAATTTAACATCCATCTGTGCCCATCTTTATACTTTCCTTCCAGTAAAAATTAGTGTGTAAATGAACACTATCTGTAAAGCAGGATAGCACGAAGATTAGTACATAAAATATAGAGTGTATAGTATTAGTCTGTTAGCTGTGTTACATTATTACACAGTGCACTGCTTTCTTCTAGCCCTGACAGCCTTGTCAATCTGTACAAATCATCATCACAGAAAGAAAGAATTAGATATCATATAATTAGATGATCTCATAAAATGTGCCCACTCAAATAGGCAGAACCTCCTTTGAAAGCTATTTCAAACCAAATTTCCTAATTTACTCGCACAATTGTACAGAGGAGAGTGATGACATATTGAGAAGGGAAGTCACGGATCGATCAGACCCATGGACGAGATCTCTACGTCCCATGGCAGCCAATGGTGGATTACATTTACTCAAAAAATATTTAGTCAAGAATTAACAGGATTTCAGTGTGATTTTGCATACTATTGTATTGCTCTCCACATGTGATTACCATACATCTAATACATAAACAGCATAAACTGGATTTTTTTCAGTTAGAAAAAAGATAATTAAGACATACTTTGGCAAATATAATAGATTACATATTCATACCTCAATGGAAGATGAGGGTGAAAAAAATCTCAACAGTCATTATGAAAGACGGAAAATTCCTAAAAAATGTGGATCTGTAAAATATGCACCCAGTACTATTGCATGATAGACATGTGCTATGAGGTGGCTACGATCAAAAATCAGTCAGAGACAAAAGAGACAGCTTTTCATTTGTATGAATCACTGTATTTCTAATCCGCAGCCCTGAAGAAGAGCAAGACAGTAGATGTACCTGATATGTGTGCTAGCTCAATGCGACTGATCTGTAACTGGCTCTGACTTCCGAACCTCTCACAGGAGCAAGTAAAGCAAAAAGAAAACAAAAAACAAAACAGATGAAGTAAAAGTATAAATTATTGGCTTCATTAAATCAAAGCAGGTAGAGACACATTAATTCAGTCACTGCAGCAGCAAGCAGCAGATAGACAGGACTTCATTAACTTGCATAAATCAACTTGCCTATTTGCAGTGTTTTTTGTTTCTTCCTCTACCTGTTAGTTTTATGTAATTATTAATATGTTAATATTTTACACCCCATAATGTCCGCAGAGACAATGATTTAAAATGAGCTTATAGCTCACGAAACTGACAAAAATACCAAATAGAGGCATAAATGATTTTATTTGTGATCATTTGGGAATTAACATTGATGTGTGTGTGTGTTTTTTATTTCCTTGTAGCTTCACCTGTCTGTGTCTGTGAAGTCATTACAGTAGTTTTGAATTTTCATAAAACAGAAATTGTACAGTTTTATTACAGTTTTGTAATAACTGCATCAGAGCTACATTATAGGAAACCGTTGCTCACAGAGCTGTAGCATACAGAGTCTAGTGGAACCAGCATCACAACAAAGCTAACACAGGTTTAAGAAATTCTAGCCTGAGGTATGTTCCTGTACTGGAAAAGTAACACTGCTGGCTTCAGGCGTCAAATGTTGCTGCACAAGTTCTTCCATACTGTGTAAACATAATCCTCAAAAATATGTCTCTTCTTTTTTTTCCCCTTAATGCTTTTGTCTTGCATGTACATCCAGGTGAGAAGCCTCATCAGTGCAGCATCTGCTGGCGCTCGTTCTCCCTGAAGGATTACTTAATCAAACACATGGTGACACACACAGGGGTGCGAGCCTACCAGTGCAGCATCTGCAACAAGCGTTTCACCCAGAAGAGCTCTCTCAACGTCCACATGCGGCTGCACCGTGGAGAGAAGTCCTATGAGTGCTACATCTGCAAGAAAAAGTTCTCACACAAGACCCTGCTGGAGAGGCACATGGCCCTGCACAGCACAGGCAGCGCCATCACAGGGCTGTCGGGGAGCGCAGGTACCCCGGGCCCGGTCTCCATTCCCATCCCAATGGCGGTCCCTGAGCCTGGAGCTGGAGTGGTGGCCCTCGCCATGCCAGTGAGCGGAGGTGCTGGAGTAGGGGCTGGGGTTGGAACAGGAGTGGGTGTAGCTGCAGAAGCAAGCTGCCAAGAAGGGACCACCTACGTGTGCTCCGTCTGCCCTGCCAAGTTCGACCAAATGGAGCACTTCAATGACCACATGCGAATGCATGTCTCCGATGGATAAGTACTAATAGATAAACTTCTTTCAAAAAGAATGACAAATAAAATGGCACTAGATTTTCCTTTTCTTGTTTTGAGGTATGAAGAGTAATGAGTATAGACACTGGCACATTAAGTTTCCCAAAAAAATAATTTTTTTTTCTGTTATTCTAAAAGAAAAAAAAGATGGTGGCCTTAAGGCTTAGTAGTTTGATATTGATCTACTGGATGGATCCTAACTACAGGCCTCTAAATGTATGCTTTCCTAAAATACTGATTTATGTGTTGAACACTACCGAAAGGCCTACGAAAGAAACACATACACACAAACACACCTTTAGATTAGATATGTCTGAATGAATATACATGTGCATCTATGTTTGAGCGTGTGTGTATTGTGTGTATTTGCATGTGTCCGTCTGTTTGTCCAAGTGTGTGTGTGTGTGTGTGTGTGTGTGTGTGTGTGTGTGTGTGTGTGTACATTGCCATGAAATATAAATCATGGTAGTTGTGAACCCATACTGACCAGTTTGGAAACTATAGATGTCCAAGCTTACTGTGGTATAATTTACAACAACAATAACAAAAAATCTTCTGGGGTTGGGCTACATATTCCCTCTAAAAATACTGATGGTCACAAGATTGCCTTCTTATGTAAAATAAAAAACGAGAGTAGTTAATTTGACGGTGGGTTTTATTTATTCCTATGGTATTAAGGGATTATAATGCAGCTGTTGTCAAGGTACCAATTTCAATCATTTTACTGAAATGTAACTCCCTGTCAGTGGTAACAGGGACAAATATTTCTCATCTGTTTTGTAATTGTTGTCCATGCATTTTAAGGTTAAGATTGCGTTTACTAAATTAGGGTGTGTTGATGAGACAGTATTTGAGCAAAAATATGTTTCTTTTTTTCTGAAGTTTGGAGTTTAACTCATTTGCATACACTGCCACTAATATCTTAAAAGACTGTTAAGGCTAGTAGACCTCTTCCATTTCAAAACATAAGAAAAAAAGAAAGATTCTTTTGCTGATGGTTTTTTTTTAGCCTTTCACATTTACAGTTATGGCAGGCTGGCATATGCGACTAAACTCTCTCCTTCATAATTGCTGCTCCTCAACTTGCACCTGACTGTTATGGGATGTAGATTAAAAAAATATTTGTCACTTTCTATTGTTGTTATTGAGTAGCCGACATGGTTTTAATTTGATAATGGAATTATAATACTGGGGGGAGGGGTTAGGCTAGTTGTTGATTGGAACAGTGTTAAAGAGGGAGGGATTTAATTTGAATCAAATTTGAATTGGAAATAAATGCCATCCTGATCCTAGAACCCTGTATAACCTGTTCATTACTATTGCAAAGCCATTTCAGCAAGTGGGAGCTTAATGCATTACTCTTTATGTTTTTTCTCTCCCTGAAGGCTCAAATGGCATGCAATGTTTTGAAAGGAAATGCAGTCTCAGAGCAAAACAAGTAGCTCCATTGAAATCACACTGTTTCACAATATACCACACGTTGGAGATGGACTTTCTAGACAATAGTATACATTCCTGATTTTTCTAAAAACCTAGACACAGCATGTACAGAATAGATTTGGAAGCTAGTGTGCGCAAGTTGTCATCCATACATCGCATCACTTAAGGCTCATTTCTGATATTTGAATTGTTTTTTATTGCTTTTTACTCAAAATAGGACACACACACACACACACATGCAACAGCCTGCAACTGCAATCTGAAGGATTTGCTCATTTATGTGAGCAAACACTTTAGTAGTTGTATTGTTAAAAGAATAACTGGTACAGTGGTCTTAAGAAGACCTGCTGTACATTCAAAAAAAAAAAAAACAGTGCTACTTTGCACATTTTCTTAAAATGCCTGTGCTTAATATTTAATCATTTTCGTCAAATGAACTTCTATAATTTTCTTTTATTCAATTTCAAAGGAAAAAAAAACTTTTTTTTTTTAAATCTTGATAAGTGGACTGCATTATTTTCTTGCATATATGTTGCACTGCTTAAACCAATAAGTGCACTACTGTTAACAGAGATATTATAGTTTTAGAAAAGAGGATTTTTTTTAAATCTAACATTTGGTTGTAGAGTTCACATGTAATAGAATAGCTTTGTTTCAATTTATTCATTAAGTAATTCAGCGGTTCTTGGCTTTCGTTATTGCTTGCAGTTACCTACAGTATATACTCGTGCCGTGTTAATGCAAGCATTTATTTTTATTTAAATATGTACCATTACGTGTGCTCATCTATGTTTTAACCTTTGAATTCATTCTTTTATGGAGTCAGTTCCCTATAACAGTTATTCAATTGCATTTCTTTAAAAACAGACAGAATTTTCTTACTAGAACATCCAAGCCAAACATTAACAGTGAAACAACAACAGTAATAATAAACTCAACTCCCGTCCAACTCCGTTGGCAGAGGTAATAATAATAACTATTATCATATTATTAATAATAATACATTTATAATGTGTGTGTGTGTAACATAAATTATATGTGTGTCCTAGAACAACTTTCCGTGGGTTTAAAGGTGTGGGGAGGTGATGGAATGCAGCTTTTTGATATCTGTCTGTCGGTTGTACACAGTTGTGTCCCTTCCTTAGTGTTTGTATGTCTGTGAGTCTCTGTGTGTGGTATATAGCCTAATCAAACTGTTGATAAGTGGTATATCTGAACTGTAGGGCTTCCTTAGCAATATGCAACGCAGGTACTATGAGAAGCAGCTCTCCAGACCTTTTGGGCTAATACGGCACCTGTTTGTTCTGAGATTTGATTGAAGCCTAGGTAGGTCAAACACTGTTGACTTCGTTGTACCTGTTTGGAGAAGTTATGTCCAGCATTTTGATGCTAAATTTTATATAATTGCTACTAGATTTCAGATCCCTGTGGAGTCAGTTGAAGTGAAGTCAAGTGATGAACATGTGAGACCTGGATAGATTCTGGTTTCTCCTCAGCTAAAAGAAATTATTGACCGCACATAAGAAATAAACTGAAAAACAAATGTGAGGTTAGTCCGCAGTAAAAGTAGCACATTATTTAACATTTGATTGGGCCTGTCTCCTATGGTGTGCATATAAGCCTAAATTGTATGGTTCCTGTTTGTAGCTGTTGTTGCCAGGATGGCAATATTGCTGCATGCTAGTGCTATATTTGTCTCTACACAGCACGTGGAGGGTAATCTCATGCCTTAACAGACAATGCACTAAATAGAATATGTTAGCAACTGCCGAGATCTCTTTCCAACAGTACTGCCACATGTATGGCACACAGCTCATGATGTTGGTGTTTGTTGTCTGTTCAGTACCAAGTTAAACACTGCCAAACTAACATCATCACTTTTTTGAAAGCAGAGGCAGATACATTAATTGAATTGTTTCAGTGTAATGTATGTATTCAGTAATCTAGCATTCCTTCATGGCACCTAAATTTTACATATTTTGTGTAAACACATATATCAAATGCACTATTGACTGTAGCTAGATGAGTACAACCAGCTTTGTGGTATCATTGGTCTAAATAGTAGGTTAAGTAGCTCGATGTTGGTTTTTGAAATATCTGATTTCACAATTACACTATCAATTGTTTCTCTATCTTTTTCTTTTTTGGAATAACAAAAGTAGCCAATCTCAACGTTATCTGGATGAGGGCTAATAACTCATCCCATTGTCAGTTGACTAACTTCTTGTATCATAAGGTGTTTGATAGCAGACCAGGCTCAGAAGGGGAAAGAACCTTCTCTCCAGTGTGTCATAACGTGCTATAGCAC
>JAPMOB010206986.1:2478-25183 GCA_029875015.1 Lepomis gibbosus | reverse complement strand
CGAGTTAAAATAATTACTTGCGCATTGATATTAATGATTGTGTGACATTTTGGGGTGGCTATTCATTCCACAGCGGTGACAAATACAGGGGGACACTGGTCTCTCTGTTGAGTGCGCTCCTCAGACGGTCCGGGCGCTGCTCTTCCGCGAGTTCTGCCTTTTGCGTTCCGTCAACATTACATTATCAATTAACATTTAAATAATCGATTTTTAGACATTTGTGCATCGATTAATAATCTTCCACGTCCGCATCGCGATGCATCTAAGAATCGATGATTTCTCCCACCCCTATCATACAGCGACAGACACATACAGACTGCTATCTGTCCGCTTTCATCTTTCATTGTCGTATGTTTTACTGCCCAAAAAACACAGCACGAACTTTTTCACCCACGTTTCTGAGGTAACAACTGCAGGTGAGCTGCTTATGGAGAAGGCCTATAATCTCTCTCTGTTTGTGTCTCTGCAACTGTCAATAGACCATATGGTGACCGATCATGGATGGAGTTGGTCTCTTGGACAGATAGAAATGCTCAGCACATAAAATCTGAGCAAAATTGAGGATTTTCTGTCTTGGGTTATGTCTTTAGGGCAACCCAAGAATTTAAAAATAAGCTTGTAAATGGATTTTAAAGTGATCATGTACCAGAAAAAATAAATAAATGCAAATGAGAAATGACAATTGAAAGTAGATGGCTATATCCTCCTAGTCATCGCAAGACCCAGAGGTCCCAACCTGTATTGACCGACCATTATGTAATCAACCGTTATGTAATCAACACTGTTGCTATGGCAAAGGTAATCTTAAACTCACCTGAAGGTCATAAATGGTGAGGATCTCTGCAGGGCCTCTGCTCTCTTGGGTTCCTGCCTGTACAGGGCAATCAGTTGTGGTGTGTACCTCTCAAGCCTGCAGTAGAGTTGGTTGCTATTCAACATTTGTAAAGCGATGAACTCAGCAAACACCTGCAAACACATAAATGAATGCAGATTAATGGAAAATAAAATATGACTCTCTGCTGACAGTAGACTTATTCATGTCTGTGATTGGTCACCTGTTGCTAACACCGCCTCTTTTATGTGAACGCGGCTGGATTGGGAAACCCTGGGTTGACTTACCGGAGTTGATAACCAGCTTCGTTTTACCGCTCATTATCCATATCCTGGGTATGTTGAACTCGCTTCGTGGTACTGACCACAAACTACATCTGCCAAAATTAAGAAATAATAATATTAAAATTAAATAAAAACTGAACATTCCTCACCAACTTTCATTACCACAGTGGGAAATTATTAATTTACCAATACACCCACTTAAGATGAGACAACTTGTGTCTGCAATTGAAGGGCTGAGGGGTTTATTAGGTTCACCGCTGATAAAATTAAACATTCAGCCATGAAGGCAGAGCTTGACTGTCTCCACAGTAACGTTTTAGGACTAAAGTATAATTAACTAAAGCAGTTAAGTCCAAGTGAACATTAACATTACCTCATTGTGTTAACCATACAGTCTATGGTTAACCAGCTAACTTCAAGTAATGTTAACGTTAGCCTTTCTGTTAACTGCGTCTGAAAACAGAAGTTTTTTCTTACCAGACCAACGCGCATGTAAGAAGGAGCAGCCCCAGATGAAAAATCATGCAGGTTGACGACTGACTAGAAAGATATCAGCCACTGTTCTGGTGACACGTTATGTTAGCTTACGTTAGCTAACGGTTGGTAATGTTAACATTAGCATAACGGGAATGCGGCAAACTGACTCCACACACGCTGCCTCCAGTCATCCCAGTGTAACGTTACGGTTATAAAATAAAGTAGCAGAACAGAAAAAACACTTCCACGTGCTGAAAAGAAAGCTGGGTTCTCTCGAACTGTGTAAATTAGCTATTAATTAACAGTTATAATCAGTATCGAGGATCCTGGCAAACGACCCCACTGAGGTTAAATAGCTGAGTTTCCCTACTAGTCAGTCAGAACTGAAGAAGCCCCTTGTATGAGGGACGAAATGTCTTCCAGTATCTTCAACCAAGAAGATCCAGTTGCCCTTGACTTTAAACTTCGTTGGATAACTATGACCTGGATGAGAATTTTCACAGACATCATGCATATAGTGAATAACAGCCATTTTAAAACAACCAGGCAGTTAATATGCACACTTCAAATGTTTATTTATATGTCATCTCAATATATAACAATGTAATCGAACATTGCATATTTCCCTCATACCATGCAAGCCTTCCCTCGTGCCCTTTGGTCTTACCAAATAACAGTCACCAAATAATACTAAAGTACTGATAGTCATATCAAGAATATAAGAAATAAAGAATTGTATCATTAAGCAGTCTCAGTGATCAGGACTCTACTCTGCAGAGCCTTTAGGCTGGTTCTGATCCAGGTTGTGTTCAGTAAGCAGGAACTGATGTGTCACATGATGATGGGGAGCCTGGTAATGTTGAGGAAGGACTCTGCTCAACATCCTCAGTGAGACACTCTCAGAGGACACCTGTCCTCCTGTCTTTTTTGTGTGTCCACAGTTAAGTCTCTACGCTGGGAGACCTTCAAGCAGGACAGCACCTGGCAGCTGTTCCTGGCTCACAGCATCCCCCTGGAGACCATCATCCCCATCCTGCAGCACCTTAAATATAAAGGTGAGTGGTGTCCAGGAAAGGGGTCCCTGTCCTCCAGTCTCATCAGTCCTCTGATTCCTTTTGTCTTTGTGTTCCTAGAA
Organism: Lepomis gibbosus; assembly: GCA_029875015.1. Classification (NCBI taxonomy): domain Eukaryota; kingdom Metazoa; phylum Chordata; class Actinopteri; order Centrarchiformes; family Centrarchidae; genus Lepomis; species Lepomis gibbosus. The sequence continues at coordinate 22,455 of JAPMOB010206986.1, read as the reverse complement.
CACCTGGAGGCCTTGTCCTGTGTACTGCGGCTCCGCAGAGTACAACAGGAGCACACATGGACACTCGTCTTAGAGACTCCTGGATCCCCGTTAACGTCTCTGTCTGTGTGTCCCAGGCCCAGTGAGACATCCCTGTCACCCTGAGGAACAGTTCACCACCAGCATCCTGAGACACTGAGCATCCAATCACGACAACACGCTGGGAGAACACATCAAGGCCCAGCTGATCAAGAACAACAACCAACCTCGCAAGAGACAGAGGTGAGGACAGACAGGACAGAGGTGAAGACACTCAGATGAGGACAGATGGGACAGAGGTGAGGATGGACTCTAGGTACCTGTTGAACAGCAGTTGTGTCTCTGTGTCGCAGTCTTCACAGTTCACTTCCTCCTGCAGGAGTACGAAGACTCTTAATTGCTACCGTAAGGCTCCGGCCTCCTCACCTCGCTCCCAGAAAGGAGAGGCTCCACACAACAACGAGGAGGAGAGCGCCTCCAGCAGTGCCTCGGTATGTAGCCCCACCTCCACCTGCTCCTCTGTGTGAGGACAACCTGAATATGCGTCTTGTTCTTTGATTAGTCAATGGAACAAACTCTTATCGATTTATCTTTATGCAATTTTTTCTACAGGTTTCTCAGACTTCGCAGTTCCAGAAGTAAACTGGCTTAGCTCACCCTGGAACAGATCCTGGAGCTCATGGACAACTTGAACTGAGCCTGAGCAACACAAAGAACGGCTGTTAGTACACAGGCTTATTGATCGCTTCAAGAGGGATTGATAACTGATAGCTGATTGATTGTGTCTGTCTCTGCCAGTCTTCACTCAGACCCCGATCCTTCGGCTCTGCAGCACGTTCAGGCCAGCTGTGACGAGGTCCACAAGTTGTGGTACGCACGCACTCACACACACACACACCCTCCTCGCCAACCACAGACAACGAAGAGGAGAGCTCCTCCATCAGCACCTCAGTACTTATCCCACCTCCACCTACTCCTGTGTGAGGACAACCTGAATCTGCGTCTTGTTCTATGATTAGTCAATGGAACAAACTCTTATCTATTTATCTTAAGGCAATTTGTTCTATACAGGATCTCTGAATAATTACAAAGCAATTAATTTGAGCATTTAAATCCAAAAGAAACATCTCCTAATTAGCTTACAAGAACTAGTTTGCATCCCTAATTTACTTTATTAACCTCATCTCCATGGTCCCTCATTTCATGAACAACCAGTTGTCATATTCCTGAAAAATGAAAAATAATTAGCAGGATTTACAGTATGTATACAGGACAGAGCTGTACACCCGTTAAATCTAAGCTTTTGACTGATGTTCTCAAACCTTGACTAGTAGCTTAGTTAGTAATGACATACAGCTGATAATTAATATTAATACGTTACTAATTTAGCTAACGTTACATAAATAAATAAATAAATAAATATTTTTAGCGCCTTTCACAGGACCCAAGGACCTTTTACACATAGTTACGGGGACAGAACAACAAAAAGTCATTCAGGATTGAATGCCTTGGTAAAGAGCTGGGTTTGGGTGCATTTCGGATCTCTATAGGGATGAGTTCCAGAGGGTAGGGGCTGTGACACTGAAAGGTCTGTCCTGAAAAGTCTGGAGTCTGGTGGGGGGGACAGAGAGCAAGCCCTTGAATGGGGGAGATGTTACCTTGTGACCTACGCTGCATGTTTACTACCAGACTGAAACTTGCTGCTAATATTTTTGTCCGCTAACTTTCACCACATGTTCTGCAGCTCTCTCTCGGCCTCACACACAGATACACAGAGAGCTGCAGAGTGTTGAGTGTTACCATGCGAGTTAAAATTATCACTTGTGCATTGATATTAATGATTGTGGTACATTTTAGTGGGGTGGTTATTCATTCTGCAGTGATGGTGTGCTGAATACTGGGGGAACATAGCTGGTCTCTATTGTGTGCGCTTCACAGACAGCCCAGGTGCTTCACTTCAGCGAGTCCCGCATTTTGTGTTCCATCCACATTACATTTAAATAATCGATTTCTAGACATTTGTTAATCGATTCATAATCGTCCACGTCAGCATCAGCCATTTGGGAACAGACTTGTTGGTCTGGAGAAGCATTCCCCATGTGACACTAAAGTTTCTGTAGTCTCAGCTTCTGTCAAGCTTAAGGCCATTGTACAAAACAAGTAAAGGTACAGTATAATGTGCGAAGTTGATGCTTCATGCGAAGTTGATGCTTCGTCTGCAGACTGCTTTACTCTTGGGTGACCAGAGTGTAATCGCAGCCTTGGCGATTAGAAAATCTCGTTTTATCACATTGCGATAATATCGCAAATGCTATTAATAGTTCAGCCCTAAGTCTTTCGGATTGTACCATAGATATAAAAACGGATTTATTCTTCAGCTATGGGGAATTGCAACCTTATCGGTTCTTGGATGAAAAAACAGATCTTAGGGCTTAAAGCCAGTCTATTGCAACATATTTAAAGCCTACTGTCGCTGCTTAATGAATGAGCGCCGCTATTAAAATTTTGAACAATTGTTAATGATATTCAGAAAACTACGGCAACACTCTATGCATGGCTGTCTCCCTCTCCTTGTTGTTCAAAGGATGAGCTCTGTCCTCTGCTGTACATCTCAGTAGTTAAATTAAATTAAAGGACAGTGTTGACCACGGTGGAGCTGAGGTTAGTAACGTTAAAACAAACTAGCAAACTAGTGTTAGTCCTTTTAAGCTAATGAGATTATTCTTTTGGATTTTGATGTACAAATGAAATGCTTGCAATTATACAGAAGGGAGGTGATTCTCATGTTGCCTATTATTTATGTTAATTTCTACAAATGTATAAAGCAGTAAGTTAAGACACAAAAGGGAAACATGAACTGTTCTGTCTGTAATGATTCTGAGGTCATGTTAACAGTGTTTTCCTGCCATTATAAGGTGATGAGGTTCAAAACAGCTTGGTGCTACGCAATTAATATAAAATTATTGTGGAGAGCATCAAAACTAACCAAGTGAATTTTAACTTATTTAGCAAGTTCAGCTTTTAGGGTGTAGTTTATTACTGTCTCCCTGTCTGCTCCCCTGAGTTTATCCATCAGCAGTAGGTTAAGTTTTATAAAGTTGCCAAAAAGACAACTCTTTTTTTTCTGTCAGTGATCCATTTTTTTACGTCTGCAGGTTTACCGCATGCCGGCTTGTTAATTATGTAGCTTGTGAATTTCATCGTCCATCCCATTGTTTCATTGTTGACATCATCCGATGCCAATTTTGTAGACATCACTCAACCCCTACTTTGAATACATTCATTTACTTATTAAAAATCTAGAGCTCTATAAAACTAAACCAAGTTAGATACACATTTAATAGTGATTATTATACTTTATTATTGTGATTACAAATTTGATCAGCATGAGACAGGATTGTGAAAATCTGTTACAGTTATGCTGCTGCTGCTCCTCTACTGATGATAATGGTGATTTGCTGTAAGTTAAGCATCTATGCTTGCATTATCTAGCTGAACAGTTGGTGATGACATCACACTGTGGTATCTGAGCAGTCCAGTCCTCTTTAATGTATTGGTGGTAGGGGTCATTAGAGTGCTCTCTCCTCTTGGATTTGACTGTGCTCACCAGGATGGCCACAACAATGAAGGCAAATATCCCAATCATCACAGCGAGATACCAGATGACATCCCTGAAGTTCTCCTCAGCTAGAGTCTTGTCCAAAGCGTTGGCAGCAGCTGTCACGTTACGCCTCCAGTTGTCCAGGTAATGACCCAAAGCACTGGTCAGGGACTCCTCCAGGTTAAAAGTCAGATTGGACCAATCAGATGCACTCATCTAGTTGGAGGGAAAACAAAGGTGATTTTCTGCTTTTTTACAGAAAGCTAAATAAGCAACAATTAGATTTGAAGTTAAGAAAAAACAGTTGTTCTGTGTTAAGAGTGTAACACTGTAGTAATTTAGCAACCACAGCAAACAATGCCACAGTTAAAGCAGCGTGCAACAAGTAATATAGTTCTAAATGGGTCAAATTATTAGTGCCCAAACTGACCTTTAAATGCTTCAAAGCTATTCTGTCCACCCACTTAACATCATTCAAGCGCAGCCAACCACATAAAGAACTTTATTTTCCAATACTTTACCAACCTTTTGCCAGGTTTTTGAAGGCCACATCATGAATTTCTTCAGGAGATCAAGACACTGGCAGAGAGCACGGCTGGTTAGAGTAAGACGCAAAGTCATTAGCTCCCAATACACAGTAACCACTGCTCTTACTTTGTTTACTTTTTTTATCTTTTCTGCATAGCTGAACAGTTGAGTTTGTATGTTTGGAGGTTTGACAGAAGGAAAGATTGTGGAGCATGACCTTGAAAATGGTAAAAAGGAAAATGCTGATATTTCCTCCAGCTGACAAAGAAAAGGGAGTGCTGGAAGTCATTCCTGCGACACACATAAATCTTTCTCAAAGTATGGCAACAAATATGGGTTTTAATATCAGCCTGAGTAGTTTGAGACAGTCTGGTTGTGTTTATTCTCCTATAATTCCTAATCTGCTCAAACAGAGGGTACAATACAAGGAACCTTATCAGTTTATGGCAGAGCTGCTGTAGCTTCCTCTAGGTGGCAGTATATTGCAACACATTTTGTCATACTTTCACGCACTGACATTCCTCCAGAGAAATATGTCGATGATTGCTTCATTATCAAATAAGCATTGATTTTCTTTCTGTAAACACAAACAAATGTGTGCTATAATTGATCTATCTATTCACCCATCCATCACCCATCTATTGAAAATGATGTATCAGCGTCCACAATCACAAAGCAGCACCCTGAGGTCTTTAGAGATTCATTGTCTTGCTCAAGGACACTTCAGAGTGATATCAGTTTGCTGACAAGAATGCTTGAGACTGGATCCTGAGTTTGAAGGGGCGGAGTTTCTCCCCCTCAGAGACACTGCTGGAGCGGACAACTCCCACCACCTCTGATCATTCCCAGATCATTTATGTTTTGTTGCGCAGTGCCAGCGGGTGGACGCTGTGCTGACTTTCTGCTTTGTAAAGTGAAACAAGAGAAAAAAAATCGAAGAGTATGCACAAGGAAACACAAACACAGAGAAAAGTGGAACTGAAAATGAGCTTGTAACTGGTAAATTTCCACAGCCTGAAGGAGTAGTGGAGAAATGACAAGGGGTGAAACAGCAACGAAAAGAGCCTTATCTGTTATGTTTTGCAAATAATATACTCTTCTATTCAAAACGTTTTATGAAATATAAAAGAGAACGTTATCTACATTGCAAATGCACATGAAAAACCTACAAAATTTGCATGTGTAAGTGTGGTTGAGTGAGGTTTCGTATACTAAAAGTAGTGCTATAAAGTACATCCAAACCTGCACATTGTCATGACCCTGTATTTTTCCCAATCTCTGGTCAGTTTTCAGCATCTGCACATCTTGATAATGTGGCATCTCAGTGATCTGAGGTTTCAAAACCTAATGTTTCTTTAAAAGATCAGGAATTTCTCTGTTGGCTCAGTTTGATGAAAGCTTCTTTCAACACAGTGTGTGTTGAAATGAACTGACACCAGGGGACCAGAGCATCTGATGCTTTTCGCAATAAAGGATAGGGGTACTGCATCAACCTTAACAGCTTTGTCATCCTTCCCACATTATGTAAGTAATATAAGTATGTAAAGTCACTCAGAGCAAAGATATGTGTTTGATTCAACATTCTTGCATATTGAGGGTAAAAGTCTTCTGGCTTTGAAGCATTATTCTGTAACATTTTCTGAAACATTTTAATAAGGCACCCTTTGTAAAGGAAAGTTGTTCTAATTAATGGCTTATAACTGATCTGTAAAGCATTGGGTAACCATTAATGAAACAATTAGTTACAATTTATAAACTCTTTACAACGGTTGCCTTGTTACTGAAAAATGCTTGAAAGCTGGAATACATTTACTCTTAACAGGATGTAAACAAGCCAAGGACAGAAAAGCCATGACTGAAATAACCAAAGGCCATCTGACATCATCACAAGCCAGGCTGGATTAAACATCGGGGGTCAGAGACGGACCAGAACAGCAACAGAAACCCCAAGGCAAGACTGACATATGCAAAAGAGAGGAAAGTGCCACTGGAGCCAGTGAACTATAAACCCCCTGCTAGGCTTGAATGTTACATAAACTCTGAAATGCAGATTCACACACGTGAACACCATATACTCTGCCTACTTAGAAAGAAATACATTTTTCCGAAGCGCGTTCTGTTGCCTCACGTGTTTGTGTGTGTGTGTGTGTGTGTGTGTGTGTGTGTGTACTTGTAAGGAACTGTGGTTAAGTCATCCATGAATCATAAACATTAGCCAGGGAGTCACAACAGACAGATTATATAATTGACACAATCGTGACTTTGATGAGTTTTGTGGGGCACGTTAGTCATTCACCTGGTCATAAATCCAGTTTTACATGAAACGGCTAATGCCCTTCAGGGAATATCTATCACTGTTGATACAAATGATTAATCTACATCTCAATTCATCAGCAATATGTCATGTAGTAACATAATTTGGATGGGAGTCGTCATTCATATCGCCCATTTGATTAGTTTGACCTTGACTGACAATGCAGCAGTACTTTTCCACACACATTCATGCTTCTTGTTTTTTGTTACTGCGCCCTCTTGTGACAGTAAACACACCAAAACACTGGCATAACAATGGCAGAAATGAAAATAGATTCAGGTCCACGTTATTATGGATTAGGGTTAGAGTTGAGACCATTTTGATATATTAAACTTTCTTTGATTGAGAGGCCTTACTGTGATTGGTCACACCTACACAACCGAATCCAAACTCACTTTGTGTTTTGACAACAACTTGGCTCTAAACAACTCTTAATGATAGTTACGCTTACCATAGATATTTTTTCCCACAGTCTACCTCTAAAAATCCTATGAGTCGTGCTTGAGGCACAAAACGCAGGCCTACACCCAAATACATGATCATTGAGTCACAAAGAAACTTAGTTGTTTTATTAATTTCATTAATAAAGCCAGTCAACAGTTTGTCAAGACTGAATTCCCCTTCGCTCCGTTCCTTTCTTTCTTTATATGCATTCAGGGAGTTTCTGCCATAAGTCTGTTTGTCTATTGACTTGTTTAAGAGTTGTGTAGAGAAAATTCACACTGGCTGCCTCCAAGCAGTAAGCCTGCTTTCGAAAAAAGACATGCTTGACAGTAACGCTGATTAACCCCTTAAACCAAAGAGTAAAGGTATCGTCACATTTGCCTTAAGTCCAATAAAATAGTTCAACACATCAGTCACATGATGAATAACAATTCAGTCAGTCAAGACACCACAGGTAAACATGCTTTCTTTAAAAAAGAGGTGCTGAAAAGATCAATTTCTAGTCGTACAACCTAAAAGTATCTGGACACCTAGACAGGCCCTGACACTTGTGGTGGCAACTCAGTGTTCACTTTTATTATCACTTAACTGAGAGTATGTATGATAAAACATGGGTTACTTTCAAAAGTTAAGAGGACAAGCTAGCATTTTTCATACAACATTTTACATAGCTAATAATGTATTAAAACAAAGGACAGGAGCAGTGTAACATTATTGGACATAGATACATACAAACATTACATTATGGCTACAACACTTTACCTTATAACATCTGTAACCCCCTAACTCCCTAACCTTTAACATGCACTTCCTGTGCTCTTCTTCCACTGTCACCTTACAATTCGCTTGTCTTGATTAAACTATTGGTTAACTCTTATTGCTTCTCCTAGGTATCTATGGATATCATATGTTATTGTTGCTCTTACTAGTATCTATTGTTGCTCATAGATCTCTTGCTTTACTGATGCTTGTATGTTGTTCCTCAATTGTAAGTCGCTTTGAATAAAAGTGTCAGCCAAATGAGTAAATGTAAATGTAATGTACATGAAGTTACATTCAAGTCTCCAAGATGTTTTAAGACATTTGAAATCAGACAATTAGAATACTGTAGCCTTTTAGAGCTAATATTTTACTTTAATAATAGCCCCACTACCATGACAACACTACTATACTATTTGGGGAAATACCATGTTTCTGTCATACATAATGATGACACTGCTTCTCACAGGAAAATGAAAAATATGTTAGTACAGGAAGGCTTGAAATATTATTATTATTATTATTATTATTATTATTATTATTATTATTGTACACACTTTTAACGGAAACCGTCACTGTCTCATTCTCTTAAGTATTTCCCAACACCCTCACCTACTTTCTGGAAGCCGTGGCAGTGAGTTCAGAGTCCCGTGCTTATTAAGAGGCTATGTGGAAAATGTGAAAAGGATTGCTTCATTACTAAACTTTGTTTTTGCATCATATCAATAACTCAGTGTTTCAATATGAGCAAAGTCTTTATCAGCGGTTTACACCTGACACTCCGTCAGCTGTGCTGTGGATTTGTCACTGGTCAAGAATGTTATCACCGATCAGTTTGACAGAGAAAGATCTGATAAGGCCTCCACGGTGCATGTTTCATTAATTGTCATTCAATGTGTTGCAGCCCTAGACACTATTCATCCCACTGTTATTACTAAGGGAGGTAAATATTTCCTTTTGCCATTGAAGCCCCATACAATGGATTAATGCCAGAGGAATGCCACCATAGTTTAGTCCGGGCGGTGCATGGGGAATGGCAGGAATGCATTGACTATGTGTTTGCTCCACATTCCCTACATGACTGCTTCCGTTCTCATCCCAATAAGAATGAATAACAAAACATTTTTAAAATGGCTAAATGGCAAAAGAAGCACAAAAAGGTATTCATTGTGTTAGGAAAACACAGAAAAAGCAAACAGATTTTTATGTGTCATATGCGTTTTAATACAACATGCTAATAACAAAAACAACTAGCTAACTCTGTAACAAGAAATCAAACCCGTCTCTTTCATACTCTTGCATTAATATTCACTGATCATTCTGATCTCTGATTATCTAAGATGCAAATGCTGAGGTCCTGGAAAGTTTGTGCCCTTGAGGACATTCTCTGCACTTACTTAGTAGGCGAGACATTAGCAGCCATCTGCGTGTGAAAAAAGCAATAAATGTTTTCCTGTCAAACAAAGACTTCACCAAGTGAGGTGACTGATTAGTTTGTACAGTCTGGTTAATTGTCCTTATCAAAAAATCACCTGAAGTGGATGGAGGTTGGATTTTAAAAAATGTAGCCTGTTTACATTTAGAGGAACATGGTTTCTCCCATATAAGCTTCTCTGCACTGGCTCCCTGTAAAGAATTTAAAATCCTTCTCCTCACCCACAGAGACCTTAATGGTCATGTACTATCATATCTTAAAGAGCTCATAGTACCTTATAATGCCACTAGAAGACTGCACTCCCAATGCAGGATTACTTTTGGTTCCAAGAGTCTCCAAAAGAAGAATTGGAGCCAGAGCCATCACCCACTGCTACAATTATTATTATTAGTAGTAATATTATTATGATAGTTATTATTGCTACTATTATTATTGTTGATATTTGCATTATCACCACTACCATTAATATTATTTTCCATTTCCATGTGGGACATTCTGTGTGCGTGTGTTTGTGTCTCTCTCTGTCTCAACCTAACCATTTGAGTTGGCCGCCCACATATGTCTAGGTTCTGTTCAAGGTTTCTACCTATTATTTTCCTTACCACTGTCAACAAGTGCATGTTCATGGTGTGTCTATGTAAATAATATAAAAAAGAGTATGGCCCGGACTTGCTCTGTATAAAAAGTGCCTCTGTTATGAATTGGTGCTATATAAATAAAAGATGTAAATATGGTAAACACTTGAACAGAAAACGTTGGTAGTGCAACAGAGTGGTAGATCTTGTGACAGGCCAGATTCTGAAAGACCATATAAAGATTATCTGCAAATTGTTTGTACTGACGGCATTGTTAACAGAATAGAATTATCTGTGTAGCCCATCTCACTCAACTCTAATTTTGTCTGTCTTCTCTTCACTCCACTAGCTGCAGTGCTAGCATGCTAACAACAGTTCAACATGTGTCTTCTTCAACTTCAGACTTGCTGCTTAAACAGTCCACATACACACGCTGTTCCGATGTTAACAGGTACTTCTAATACAAAATCTACCCGGTTTCTAACTTTTAACTGCAACATAATTTAAACACTTAACTAATACCAGTGTTCAGCTTTGCTGGGTTGTTCACCTCTCTCTACTCTCAGTCCACCCCTTTTTTGGGGTTTTTTTTCTCTTCTGCTCAACCCCCTCTAAGGACCCAGTGGGTTGCCAACAACATCTCTAAGTAATCACTGATTGGATAATAAAAAACTGGCTACACTACATGCAACATATGCAATGGCCTACAGTTCAAATCTGTGCATTGTATTGACCCCAATATTACCTCCAAATGGTCGCATCCAATCAACAGCAGAGGATTTTGAGATGTAGAATCTTAATTTTCCTGAAATCTCTGCACCTAAAAAGACTGTGTTCAAGAGCCTCTATAGTATTAAGGTGCCACTGTCTGGAACCAGCTGAAGATGCCTTTAAGAGAACAAACTACTGTACAGGCTATCAAATGAAAGACTTGCAGTTGGCTGTGCTAATTGTTACTAATGTTTGATATGTTTCAATGTATTCATGGTTTTATTGTCTGTTTTTAACCACAACTCCCTGCAAAGCAGAATGGATACTGAATGGATTATTCTGGTGGGAGCGAAAGGAAATGTGCATCTGTCTGTGAGAGAGAGGTCAGCAGGCTTGACTCCCACAGATCTCCACCCCTGAACTGCCTAAATGCCACTTATTCCTGTCGAAAGCATCTGTTACGATGGTGGTGGCTCTGTGTATGGAGTTAAAGCATCTTGACACATATGCCTGGTAAATCCTACTTTATATCCTTAAGGTAATAAGAATAAATGTGCTTCCCCAAATAGTGGAACTATTCTTTAAATAGCATAGACTGCCACATTTATAAATGTCCCAAGAGGTCAGTAACAGGTAAATAAACTACATTAACAATGTTTATTTTATTTTTAAGACAATGGCTGTAACTGACCAGCGATGGACCTGTCCTGGGTGTACCCCGCCTTTCACCTGATGGCAGCTGGCATAGGCTTCAGCCCCTCCGCGACCCTGTACACAGGATAAGCGGTTGATGATGGATGGACGGATGGCTGTAACTGAACAATGACAAAAGGCCTTTTTTACGGCTGACATTTTGACTTGTCAAAGGCGTAAAAAGATAGCTCATTTCATTCAAGGGTCACTGAGTCAGCATGCATAGGGACCATGAAATCAAAGCAGCTAAATGTAAGCTAAAAATCTTTTCTGTGACATATCAAAATGTCTTCCATGCCTACAATAAAGTGTTGATAATTAACTAGCTAATCAGAGACACAGGGTACTGCTAAGTAATGTTATAGCTAATAGTTATCCATAAATTCTGAACTTTTTGGGTGTGGTTACTTTACTTTGCTTCTAGGATCACTGCTATTTCTTATATGTATTTGTGGCATTGGTATGTTTTTCAAGCAACAAAACCTGAGTGATTTTCATGTCCTGAGTTGAAGCTCTCAGGCAGTCTTCCTATGTGTTTTTGCCAAGATTGACAGACCGCAGCCACAGCCCTTAAACCTTATCTTAACCATCCATCTACTGTATATCCTGAACTATTTGATTAGTAGAACTTGTTGGAAGCAGTAGACAGCATGTCAGGAAGCAGTACCTGAGGGGATCAGCTTAGGGCATGAATGAACAATTCTTGGTTTTTCATCCCCTGCCAAAAGATTACCACCCTGAAAGATCCCAAACAGTAAAAATAAGAAGACATAACAAAAGGATAAAGTTGGGCCACTGCAAAAACACTGACACAACCAATAGGATGTAAGCAAAACACTAAGTGTTTAAGTTATGGTGTTTCAATGAGGAATGTCCTTCTCAGTATGCCTTGGATAGACAAATGGCATTTACTTGATACAGATATGTTGTTATGCTAAAGACAGTTGTGTATTCTATGTGTAACCTTTATATCTTTGAACTTAACCTGCAATTTTTGGATAGGTCTCAATATTTACATCGAAATTGTAAGCCAGCAAAAAATAACTATACAATATATCATTATATTTATATAAAATGGACTGTACTGTAAACTTATTTTAATGCATACAGTCTAATGAATTCCATCACATAATGTAATTATTTCAACAGTGTGAAGCCATTCGAAGCGTTTGATTCAGACCATTGTTGGTGTTTTCACTTTCCGAAACAGACAATGAACAAAGCATGGCCTGGATGCCAGTACTTTTCCACAAGGACAATATCATTATTTTCCTCTTGGGAAAGAGGGAGGGTGTAAGTCTGGTAGGGGTTGATGTAGGAGTAAGCAAAGTGTGTAAGAGACAAAGAATGATAACTGACCAAGAGAACTCACTCATGGAGATTCATGAGCTGTTTGAGGTTTAGCTAATTTTGTTGTTTAAGTTTAATCTATAATGCAACAAATTCTATGACAAATTATAGTTTTTAAATGTAAATCTGTTATGTTTTTTGGCAACTGATAGGAAGTAAATGGAAAAGTTCAAAGTATGAAGCTATATAATTTTTTACACATAAGGTATCTGAAGCCATGTTAGTGGGATGGTCCAAGGGATGGCAATGTCCATCTGTCAGTCGGTCCACCACTTTGGTCCAGACTGGAATATTTCAACAATCATCAAATTCATTGGGATGACATTTTGTGTAGATATTCATGGTTCCAAGAATAATCCAAGAATGTGAATCCTACTGACTTTGGAGATCCTCTGACTTTACCTCAACTGCACTTTTGTAAGAATTTTATTGATTGACATGGTGACTTTATCTTTAATGCCATCTTCACATGATGTATCCTAATGACCTTTGTGATCCTTGTCACCAGCAGGTGGTTTTGAGTGAAATATTTAGACTATCAGAAGGATTGCCATGAAATTTGGTACGGACATTTATGTTCCCCTTAGAATTATTTGGGATCACTGCGATGATCCTATGACTTTGCCTCTAGCCCCATGATCAGGTTTAAAATTTCTAAATAATAATTTGTCCAATACCAAATATCTTACCTTGATAATATTTCCATCATTCTCAGCTGTAGTTGGTGTTTAATGCTACTTAGCAAATGTTAGCAGGCCAACATGCTAAATTGAGATATGTTAGCATTTAGTTTAGTTATTTTACACACTGTTAAGAAGTTAAGAAGTTAGAAGCTATAATTTTACACACCATTTTAAGAATTTAAACTAACAGGACAATGTATGGATGCATTCAGTTATATTTCGGATTAGGACTGCAACTAACAATTATTTTCATCGTCAATTAATCAATTAGTCTATAAAATGTAGAGGAAAAAAAGAAAAAAAATGTGAAAAATCATAATTTCCCAGAGCCCAAAGTAATGTCTTCAAAATACTTCTTTTGTTCAACCAACAGTCCAAAACTCTAAGACTCTTCATTTATTGTCATAAAGGACAAAGAAAAGCAGCAAATCCTTAAGAAGCTGGAATCAGCAAAGGTTTTAAGGTTTTTGCTTAAAATGACAGAAAAAAATAATTCAATATCAAAATAGTTGGCAGTTAATTAATGAATTATTTTGATCGACTAATCGCTGCAGCTCTATTTTGGATGACATTTTACTACATTTTGTCAGTTTTGGAACTCCAAACTTTTGAAGTGCTTGTGTTTCAATAGTATGCTATGTTATACTCTAATCAAGTCAAAAATTACCTTTTTTTGCATTTTGGCATTTTTATTGCTCCATATAAAGCACAGTACTTACATAAATGTACTTGGTTACTTTCCACCACAGAAAATAAATGCACTCATGTGTATGCACAACATTTGGAAGAATGTAATCTTCAGTGAATGACTTGTTTGACACATGCTGCAGGGTGTAAAGAGGGTGTAGCTATCTTCAAGCACAGGTGAATTAAGGTCATCCTCTCACATGCTAAAACATTCACAGTCAAGGTAGGGTTTTTTAGGTCACACAAAAAAAGATTTCCATTTAGCAAATTACTATTTACCTTACTTGGTCAAGGTAAGATAGGTCATTTTCTCAATAAATTACCAACTGCTACTCACACACTCCCCTTTGTAATGTGCCTGCTACATTTTAACTTGTTACTATGGGCAGTCACAGGACATAAATGATATGACTCACTGTCTAAATGGTAAGACATTTCATGGCCTCTAAATGCCACCCTCTGACTAAAAGAGATTGATTCAACAGTGTTGATTGTGCCACTCTTACAAAACAGTGTATTAGTAAACACTGCAATGCAAACCATTATGATATTCACTTTTGACTTTTGCACATTGGCCTCTATGGCTCAGATTTTAATAAAGCTTAATGCTACTTTTAGTTCGCTCTTACTTAATAATGGAAAGTTACAGAGGTGTGAAGTTTGATCAACAGGATAAATGGATGTATGAAGCTAAACTGTTAAGTAGTGGCCATTTGTAAGCCACTGATCCTAGCTTTTTGATTGGTTGGTTCTTGTGTAAAGAAGCTTGTAATCACCCAGCCCTCTTCTGGCTCTGAGCAGTTCAAAAAAGCCTTGTTGGTGGTTATGTAATCCTGGTCAACAATAACAGAAAGCCCCAAAATATATAGGAAACACTGAATGGTGGGGCAATTATGTTACCACCAACCCCAGTATGAACTCCGTCATTCCTTTTGAAAACAAAATCCTAATCGCCAGATCCAGGAATAAGTTTCAAAATATCACAGACAAATAATGTAGTTATTCAGGAGTAGTAATAAAATGAGTGTCATGCAACAACATGAAATACATTGTCGTGTTCATAACTGCTCTGGTCTGAATTAACTTTCTTTTGCTATTTCATTAAAACAGATGCTGACTTTTTCTCACAACTTGGAACCTGCTGATAATCACATGATCAATAAAGAATGTCTCTGGTGTTGCAATATTCTTTAGCCCACAAGTCAACAAATGTTGTCCTAACATTACAAGGAATTCAAAACACGTTAAAATGACTATTTCTAATGGATGTTAATGTTGAGAAAAATTAACTTTATGTTAACCCGTGTGGCAAGGAAGTATTATAAATATTTTAACTCTTCCTCTCATTTTTTCCTGTCACACCATAAATAATGAATACACATTTATCTTTTTGTCTCCACAGAAACTTTATTTTCAGTCTCTAAAAATAAAATCCATAAAAACAACAATGTATATTCTCTCAGAAAGAAAAAGGTTTTAAAGCTCTTTCCCATACAGCAATCATTTCTTATAAAACCTCCATATGCATCATCATTTATGCCTGACATTGTGACACTTCAAATTCCAAAAGACAGAAACACGAAATGTTTTTCTTTATTTTTTGTAATCTGGGGATGAAGGTGTTTATGTCTTGACACTTTACACTCTGGAAATAATTCATGAGACATAAGGCCAGCAACATTATGTACCTTGTTGAATTACTCTTGATAATGTCATGATTAAGCGAGTGATGTGCATATCCAGTGATGTGCTAATCCTGCCACAAATGTTTAAAAAATGTAATTTCTGCTTTGCACTACCATTCTCTGAGGATATGCAGCTAAATCAAAATACTACATGACAAAGCTGACTTATAAATGGCTTTACACAAATGTGGTATTCACTGCACAACATTTCTCAGGACATAAAACTGAACTCCTTTGTTGTTGTTGTTTTTTTTCACTTTACCACTGCATGTGCAGACAGAGGTTTATAAAAGATGCACTTGAAACATGATGAAATGACATTTCAGACTGCAGTTCACTAAAAGTTACATTAACACACAGTAGATACTCAAGAGATGAAAGGTATGTTGTGGGTGATCAAATAAGCCCTGAATTATATTGTAAAAAATGTTTACACACTGCAACACACTCAACACATTTTGCAACACTGCGAGATGCATAAAATGTAAATTGATACAGAATCACGAGTATTGGTATTCGTAGTTTTTTGTCATGATACAATAGAAGTGCATAAAAAGCTTTATGGTAGCTTTGAAATGTAACACAGAACACAACCAAACAAAACACAGTAGTAGAAAATGCAATATATAAAGTCCCTTACAGTTAAAATACATTGAACAGCGAATCAAAATTAATTAATGAAGTACCACACTTAAAGATTATTTTAGCTTAATGTGATTTTTTTAAAGGGTAACATTTTCTAATCTTGTGCTTCTCCTCCTCCTCCTCCTCCTCCTCCTCCGTTCCCGTGCTGCAAAGCACGTACATATTCAAAATAACAAATATTTAGTGTAAAGCTTAAGGAAATAATTGTTGATGCAATACCTCCAGTAAGCTATATCACCGGTTATGATAATCACAATAAAAACATTGGTCAGATAAACAGCAGCAGAGAAGCAATGCTTCTTTTAGCACATATTTACTTTCGTTTAACAAATTTCATAATGGTCTCCCTTAAAAAAAAAAAAAAAAAAAAATAGAGAGTTGGACATAATTTCCATATATTTTTTAATTCTACCAAAATAAAATATATTGATATGGTAATTTGCTAATAACCTTGACATGAATGTCCATGGCACAATAAAAACAATTGTAAATCATATTGAAATTCTAGTAATAATAGTGTTCAGCGGCAGAAACTTGTACAAAACTGTCATGGTCTCTAAGCTAAAATAGTGTTACTACAGACATATGTATGCTACGCCAGCAACTAAGCCTACAGTTACTGTCAACAAGAGTAGGAAGAACTTAAATCACAGAATATATTTGTTTTTCACCATACAAAAGAAAAAGACAAGTGCATATATAAGGCAAATATTAAATTCACTTAATAGTCCAACAAATCTAAAAATCCCAGTAGATATTCTGAGTGCAGGATTAACAAGCGCTGTACAAAATGGACACACCTGTGCCAAATACAGTAAGCTTCATAGTCATTAAAGAGTACAATTTGTCTCAAAGTGAAGAAACTTTAATCATTTAAAAAATGATTAGAATAAGCTTAGATCCCTGTTAGAGAGCTAAAGGACAACTGTAAATATTACAGAGCTTCTTAAATCTCTGGAGATTCAAGTGTTTATTTGTAACAGCCCCTCCCACACAACTTTCACCTCAATAAAAGCCCCCTGCAGCAGTCCTTGTTTGTTCATTGCAGGGTTCAACTACAGTGAGAAATAAACAAACATGAAGATGCCCACAGAGCAGACGAGAAGCAGTCCCAAGTTGAGA
The DNA here is from genome assembly GCA_029875015.1 of Lepomis gibbosus. Taxonomy (NCBI): domain Eukaryota; kingdom Metazoa; phylum Chordata; class Actinopteri; order Centrarchiformes; family Centrarchidae; genus Lepomis; species Lepomis gibbosus. Next base: position 5,205 of record JAPMOB010206986.1, on the reverse strand, counting down.
AGAAGTTTAACTCTGGGTGGCTCGTACAGCATCTCCGCAAGGACTCTTACATCATCCTGCACTGCTTTTTGCTGACCGCTCTGTGCTTCCTCCTTATAACCACAGAACCATTCCAGTAAACGCATACACCTACTAGTCTCCTTATTACTATGGCTGCCTTCTTCTACTCTGATCATCTCCATCCTTTCATTACCAATTTGTTCTGCAGGAGTGGTGGCAGGGGATGTTTCCGTACTGGGGGTTGCTGGGTCATGATCAGTGGATGGGACCAGAAGTTTGACATCCGCCCCATCCAAACACCTCTCCTTTCTGACATCCGGGGGCATTTCTTTATGAAAGCCTCCATCGCCATTACTAAGGCTCTTCTCAGTCAGCCTGTACATTTCCTCTCGGCCCTTCGTGGGATACTTTTCAATGTAGCGGAGCCCCCAAACTGTAGTGGTGCGAACCTGCTCCTCATCTGGTGGAGAGGTGCAGAGGCTGACCACCACCGCCACCAATCCTGAAATCCAGAACAGCCCAGCGGCAAAATACATGTAGTGAACATGTGTGATGAAAGCAGGTCTATCATCTGGCTGGTCGCAGCGAGGCTGGCGGTAAATAAAAGCTAGTATCAGTCGTACGGTACCAAGTGTGAAACCTGTCATGCCGCCCCAAAAGGCACCTCTCTCATTACACCGTTTCCAGAACACTCCAAGCAGGAAGAGGGCGGCAATTGGGGGAGTGAGGTAACCTGCTACTTCCTGGATGTAGAGGTAGGTCTGTCCGCCTTGCATTTCAATAATAACAGGGACCCAGGCAATGCTGATTGCCACCATGAGCACAATAAATAAGCGGCCCACAGTAAGCAGCTCCCGCTGAGACGGCTTCCCTCGAAATGTTTGGTAGATGTCCAGTGTGAAGATGGTGCTTGCACTGTTGAAGATCGAGTCTAGATCACTCATCAAGGCTGCAATCATGACTGCCATCATCAGACCCCTGAGTCCCACTGGCATCACCGCCATGACCAGGCGTGGGTAGGCAATATTTGAGCAGCCAGCCTGAGAGCCACACACAGCCATGCAGTGCTCTGGCCCAATGCAGGCGATCTCGTCCACAAACAGGATGCGGGAGATCATTCCTGGAATGACTATTAAAAACATGGGCAGGACCTTGAGGAATCCGGCCATGAGTGTAGAACACTTAGCGTGAGCAATGTTCTTTGCTGCTAATACTCTCTGGACAATGACCTGGTCTGCGCACCAATACCAAATAGATGCTGGGGTCTGGCCAAGGATGAAGCCTGGCCATGGGATGTCTTCATCCAGGGGACCTCGAAGGATGCGTAGTGAGTCTGGTTTAGGCTCTATGCGGCAGGAAGGAGAATAGGTGAAGTTTCCACTGGCCATTATAGCAGAAACATTGGGAACTGCCTGCATGTACTTAGTTCTGACTCCCTCTAGCCCGCCAACTTTGACTAGGCTAATAATGGTTAAGGTTAGGGCTCCGCCAATCATCAGTATTGCCTGAAGTGCATCTGTGTACATTACTGCCACCAATCCACCAGTGACAGTGAGCAGTGCAGTCATGCCGATGAGCAGGACGATAGACAGATAAATGTTCCATCCCAGGGACTCCTGAATAAATAGAGCTCCAGCATACAAGTCCACAGACAGCTTGGTAAAAATGTATAGTAATACAGACAAGGAAGCAAAATAAATCTTTAGCCTGCTGCCGCCGTAGCGTTTCGATAGGTACTCAGGCATGGTGTAGACTCCTGAGTGGATGTACACAGGGACAAACATCCAGCCAAGCAGCTGCAGAAGAAGAATTGCATTAAATTCCCAAGCTCCAACAGCAAAGCCACTTGCTGCTCCTGACCCAGCCAGGCCTATGAAATGTTCACTGCCAATGTTGCTGACGAAGAGTGATGCGCCTATCACTATCCCCGTCATGGAGCGTCCGGCCAGAAAGTAGCCGCTCACAGTGCTGCGATTGGCTTTCCACATGGCAAGAAACCCGATGACTAGCACCAGGACAAAATATAGTGCTACCACAGCTATGTCCGCTGCTTCCATTCCAAGACGCATTTTTATAGATTTAAAAAATCTAAATGAATCCTTGCAAAAAAAGGGAACGCAAATAGTCAAAGTTATGATTGAATTATTTTTTAAAAGAAGCAATGCAAATGCTCTGCTTTGGTTTGCTGTCTGGATGGAAGCTGTAGTATCCACAGTCAGATCAAATTCACTAGCTGTGCTTCGGAGGGGGTTATCCACCGGCACTGAGGTCGTTCTAGTTTTAGAGGAGGATGTTGTAGGCCTCTGGTCTAGAAAAGCCTAGAGTTAATATTCCTGCAAGACAGCAAAGACAAAGAAAAACACCTCATTAGAGCCTTAATTTAAGGGGAAAAATACAGAAATGCTTGAAAAAGTTTAATAGTCTCTCTGTAAGCAGGAAAGAAACGCTTGGGGTTTGAAATATTACAAGAGTTAAACATCATATCACAAACTATAACATAAAATTATCTAAATTACAAATGAAAAAAAAAGGAAAATATGGCATAGGACTCTAAAGAATACCTAAGGATTAATAGGAATTAATTCGGTTTTGTAACTGCAGTATTTTTCCAGCACCAGTCCTTAGGTTTAGCCCGCATATGACTTTACTCCTTAATCTTTCTTAACACTCAAGCCACACCACTGCAAAAACTTTTTAAAAAGCTTATTATTATGTAAGAAATCAAGG
>JAPMOB010206980.1:0-22157 GCA_029875015.1 Lepomis gibbosus | reverse complement strand
ATCTATCTATCTATCTATCTATCTATCTATCTATCTATCTATCTATCTATCTATCTATCTATCTATCTATCTATCTGACATTGTAAGTGATTGTGCACATGCTGCCACTTTTGATTGGTCCAAATGTGTAAAGTCATCTTGTGTTCTCTTCACTCACTTTGCATATGTGACATATTTTTATGCTCCATCTAATGTGAGAGAGTACTGAAAGTGTGTGCGTGCCATCTAGTAAAAGCTGTACAATGCAACAAGTGTGTACTTTTTTATTATCTAAGAACATTCTTTAATGAGTATTTATAATACGGACAAAACACACATATTGTTCCTTCAGTCATGAAACACGAAGTCTAGACAGAAGCTTTACAGACAGATGTGCTGCTGCCAGCTAGTGTCAGATGTTAGAGCACTCTACCCAAAGTCTAAAGTCCTGTTCAGGCAAGAAACAATAATACATAATATTTTCACTTGTTTGCAGTTTTTCTTTATGTTAAAGGGATGTTCTTGAAATACCAATAGAGAATAAGACAAGTCACTGCAATTCTTCTTCAAAAAAACACCTTTTTTGGCATTCTTTATTCGAGCGTGGAACGTATCAAGAGAGAGGATACATGGGGAAAGAGGGGGGCTGACATGCAACAAAGGTCCTCAGCCAGTATTTTTAAAAAGGCTGTTGTGTTTATGTGGTGTGCAACTTAATTATCTCACCTTTTAGATTTTTATAATTGACTAAATTGCAAAAATATGTAAATCACATTGTTTATATTTATACCACTACAAAGAAGTTGTGATAATATATAAGGATATAATATAAAACCTATATAAATGTCTTTGGCAGCAAGCTCCTCTTATTATAAAACATCAATTCCTGGTGTGTAATGTAGCTGTAATCATATATAATGGTATATTAGTATTACATTCAAAATTCACAAACAATTACAATATGTTTTTGACAAAAGCATCAATATGTAGACATTGTATCTGCTTATCTGCTTTAAATGCTAGAACGTGGTGGGCTGTTGTTTTTTAGAATCAGGAGTTTCTTGATTCTTTTGCAGACATTTTTAATGTGCAAATATACATTAAATTGAATCACACCAGTGAAATTTCAAAAAAGAAAAAAATGAATAATTAATAATTATGGCACATTGAAAAACTACACACACACTAGAAATACTATAATAAAGACCCCACTTCTCTAAATTAGCAGACTTTGCAGGTAGCACTTGCAGATGATGACGAGTGTCATCTCAACTCAGTTTCCACTGTGGCGTTTATTGAATGTATGCATATTTAATGTATTCTAATATGCAGTATTTGAGGAGAGAAAAGCCATATGTCCAAGCAGGAAGTGGTGGGGAGGAACCCTGGTGTTGTGAAGAAGCCGTGTCTGACATTTCAGCGGCCTGATTCACAACACCAGCTGACCCTCCCCACCCTCTCACACTCACAGTACTGTGGTGTGGTGGAGATGTAGTGTGAAGGCTGAAGTCAGGAGTGCATCTTCAGAGACTCTTAGTTCATAGTTACTTTATTGTGCTCAGAGGGCGGCAGACACAGTGGAGCCATAGAAGTTAATGGTGTTTACCCACCATTTAGATGGGGAGCATCTTTCTGCCTCATGACTATTAACAGTAGTGGACAGAGACTACTCACCCCTTCTCTGTAGTACATGTATGTCCTCTGCTACCACTATACAGCTGGCTGCAGTGGTAGTCAATGTGGTTGCTGTGAGAAACTCTCTGGACAATGTGGCTAACATGGGTGCAGTACACATTGTCTCCACTGGAGGGCAGTTTGAATACAGTAGCTCCCCTTCTCTGCTCACTCACTTTAAGTCTGACGGTCTGATGCCAAGCTGGTCACACACCCTGACTTAACCTGCAGATAATAAGACAGAAACAGGAACATTTATTTAAAGCTGGGGAATTTGCTTCCAAGTATATACAGTGTTTATCAACAGCAAGACCTGACCCAAGGAGAGCCTCAGAAATCACATGAAACTCAGTAACATCACTGTAAGATGCGGGTATTATCCCGTACACAGCCAGTGATTATCTTAAGCAAACCTCAGTGTGACTGCACAGTGAAACACAAGACAGTCCTCAGATGTAACAGTGCTCTATTTGGTTGCCTATTTATAAAGTTCTTTGGTATTGAGGACAGGGCCGTGATGGAGCTGAGAATAACTGTGGTTTCACAGCGGCAAGCCTTAATCCACCTTGAAGCAGCCCGCTGTGTATGGAAAGTGAAATCATGTCATGGCAAAGAGGGTTTACAGTAAAATGATCTTCAAGCAGTGTTTCACTTCCACATAATATCTCACTTTTTTAAATAGATTCACTAATGAGATTTATCACTTGAGTAATATCAATAGCTAGATAGATAGCTTATAGATATAGATATATAAAGGAAGTGAACAGATTCTATAACCTTAACTTGTAATTGATATTTAATATTGGTATTAGTTTTAAATACTCACAAATAAAAGTGTTAAATTCAAAATGTTACTTGAACCTGCACATTTCCAGGCACAAATTAGTATTTTACATAGTGTTAGGAAGTCCATGAGTGTAGTGTGATATTTCAGAAGCTAATCATATGTTAGTATGAGTATAAGTTCTGTTAAATAATTAATAACTATATAATAGTTACTAGTTAGAAAGAATCTTCTGTTGCATGTAACACGTAGTCATTCAATCAATAAAAAACATTCAGTTTTGCAGTGTTAAATACAATTTATTAAACATACTTGGTCAAATCTGCAATTACCATTTAGTATTTATTAGCAATATTGTAATTATCGTCATTTGTGTGGATCTATGCTGTCAGTTATGTGGCCCTAAAGCAAACCAACAATTAAAGACTAATGAGGCGTCAACAGGAGCTGGACGTCGAAAAGCATTTCAAATATTTCTAGTTTGTCTGCAGAGAAACAGACATCCAGGCCCACTTCCTGCTCTGTGTCTGCCATGTGGCTTTGTTGGGTAAACCACTTCACATAGTGAAGTTCCACCCAGCTGTTTGAGAGCGCTGTGTAGGTGAGGCGAGGTGTAGACTGTAGGTGAGTGAGCAACTTTACTGTACCACTTGTGCCGCAGAGTTGAGCCAGTGCTCACAATGTTCCACAGCTCTTGTTGTGAAATTGGGTTTTAAGAGTAGCCTTTGCCCACTCCATTAATCACTGGTTTGTCCTCATGCCTGGCCAATCCAGGACGGGTCAGACCTTTACTAATTCCTACACAAGCTGCTGTGTCACACTCAACATAATATCCCAGTACATTTCTCCTAATCCCTTTTTATCAGGTTCGCTGGCCTTTCTGGTCAATCTAATTGCGACAAAGCCCACATAAGGCCTTTTGTGCCAAAAGAAAGTTATTTTACGCTTTCAATTAAACGGCTGGACCGGCCCAGCGGAAGCTCTTTGCCCAATGCCAGTGTCCTTCAGACAAAGAATGTCATTGCGCATAATGGATAGAAACACTTCAGCAAGGAAGAAGGAAAGGAGGTGCAGAATGTGTGTGTGTGTGTGTGGGGGGGGGCGCTCCCGACCCTCCCAGCTGCTCGCCTCACAATTTAGCTCATTTCAGAGGCAAAGGTTTTTGAGTTTTTTCTTGGGGAAGGAGCACAAAGATTTAAGTAACAATCAAAACTAGCCTGAGGGATTATGTGTTGGAGCAGGCATGTGTGTGTGTGTGTGTGTGTGTGTGTGTGTGTGTGTGTGTGTGTGTGTGTGTGTGTGCGTGTGTGTATTTTCGAGAATGGAAACCAAGAGAGAGGCTCGGAAGAGGGACTTATTTGAAGAAGTGCATCACAGTTTCAGAAAAGGTGAAAGCAGTCAAGGGTTTGAGCATGAAGCTTTTAGGCAACGGCTTCTTTAAAGGTTTTGTTGATTTCCGTTGTGTTTAAGGCTCCACCAAGTCTGTTTTTTGTCTTTGTCAGCAAGGTTTGTCCTTGTCTTCAGCTGCTCACGATTCGGTTTGCTTCTACTTACAGCGAAGCTTGCACATTAGAATATGTTAATTTGAGTTTTGTTTTTGTTACTTTTTGAAAGACTGACTGAGTGCAACACTATCCAACCACTCTACTCCGGAGCTCCAGCGTCTCCGTTGGTTTTTCTCGAAATGTCAGAACTGATCTTCAGATTTTCCTCATGGTCTGCAGATCTCTCAGCGGCCTCAACATGCTGAACCTTTTGAGTCAGGTAGACCAGATTTGCTCATCTTGATTAAGTCTTCACTCATCTTGACACAGCACAAGCCCTTTTGACTGTACAGAGCTCTTCACTAAGTTGACAACAGCTGAATATACATCACAAAGAAAGACTGAGTGACATCACCGTGATGAGTACTCCCTCCTTAAATCCTAACTCATTATATTTTGAACGCCTGTGCACTGTTTAGGTCTTTGATAACCCTTGATGTATTGAAATGTGTGGAACTATAACTGCGTCGATAACTGGACTTCCTAGATGGTATCTCATTGTCTCACCTGTACCTGAAGCACAACGCCACAGCAATGCAAATCCTTGCATTTTTTAAAATGCAGGGCAGTTTTTAGACTGATCTTTCTCTAAACCTTATTAGTCTTTTACTTGCTTAACCCTAACCATACCTTAACCAGGGGGTGGTGATGGAACAGTGGATAAGACACATTCCATTGGTGTGAGAGACCCAGTTTGAATTCGCCTCTGTGACACATCCATCAATGTGTCCCTGAGCAAGACAGTAAGTCGCTTTGGATAAAAACCTCACCGTCACCATGCAGAGATACTGTAGAAAGAAAGTAATTAAAAATGTTGGCATTGAAGGTGACAGAAAGCTGACATTGACCATAATCAGAGAGCAAGAAGCAGTTTGGATGAAGGATTGTAGATTTAACGTGAATTTTCTACTGTGGTATTCAAATTTGTATGTAATTGGGTTTGCGTGTAGAAAACACCAGTGCATACTAGAAACAAGACATTTAGCAAGTGTATCAAGCTAAATCTGTCCCTGACACCTTTATATCAGCTGCCCAAACCTACTTCATCCTCATTTTATCCAGCCTCCCCGAGTCCGCTGTAGCAACCCCGCCGTCTGTCTGTCTGCCGTGCTTGTGTGTCTCTCTCTGACAGGCCCGGCAGCTCTCCTGCTGGTTTCATCTACGTTCCATTCATCACAATATTTTGCTTAGCTGACACGTTTGGAATGATGACTCGCCTGGAAACAAGACAATATAGGCGCAACACGGGGTCAATTCATTTAACAGAGCGACTGAAAAACAATGTATTCTCAAGGTGAGGATGATGCTTATCTTATACATTTGTTGCAAAAGGATGACAGGAAGATGAATAAAGAAATGATGCATGTCCTTTACAATAGAATGTATGTACATACCAGCCCAATAAAGATTGGGATCTAAATATATATGTCTTGTTTTTTTTCTTCTTGTCCGAATGATAGAAAGAAGTTCCAAATGTTTGTAATGTATTGATTAATTTTTCATCTTTAGACTGAGTATATGACAATGAACACGCAGCTCATCCAGATATTTTCTTTTGTTGTCTCTGTAGCAGTGGATCTACGCCTCTTTCAGCCTAACATGGCATTTACTTTCGGGTCTTGCCGTTTATGTGTGGCAGTAGGAACTGGCACATTTTGTGTCCTTTTTAAAGCAATATTTCTAAATTACTGAGTTATTTGCTTTAGTGGCCTCTGTGCTCAGTGTATAGTGGTAAGCCAAATCCCCCTTAAACAAATTTGCTTTGACTTTCACAACGAAATCGAGTCTCTGAAAGTAGCTGAAAGTCACAGTCAAATGCCTTCTGCCTGAATAACCTGCTACTACAGCTACTATTTAATCTGCTGCACATTTTTCCCACAAAGGGAAAGATTGACTCATAGGCAATTTTTGAACTTGAAATTTTTGAGAATCAACATAGGCAGGAGAGGATGCCCGTGAGCAAACCAGCCCGTACTCACCAGAAAAACAGCCGTTAAGGTCATCTCTGCAAGCAGCTTATTACTACTCGTTTTTACGTTTATTGTTACGTGGCGGCCCCTAGTGGTTTTAGTTATTACAATGGGAGCGAAGGAGGAAATCAGTTGACGTAGTATAAAAAACAATGACGTCTGCAGATGGGGGACTTGTGAACCATGTAAAACCAAAAGTCAATGTTCAATTGAACTACGTAACATGTTATGAAGCAGCTAATTTTAATCCACACCATGATATTTTCCTAAACCTAACCAAATAGTTTTGGTGTCTCAACCTAACCAAACTGCAACCTTTCCCACCGTTAACCTTTTGTTGACTAAGGTCTGGTACGAAAAAAAGTTCCGGTATGCCGGTACTCTCCAGTGGTTGCAATTTTGGGAGTCATTGGAAATGGACCTATTCAGTCATTAACGTATGGGGACATGTACGACATTGTACTCACCAAACTTAGCCCTCAGATCTGGCAACATGGCAACATGACCACAACGAAATCCAACAGGGCAAGTAATGTTATGGAATTTGAACCTTAAAAGCAACTAAGTTCTTGGTTCAACTATGACCTTCTATAGTTGCCGTAGATGGGTGCACACATTGAGCAATAAGGATTTATTACTGACATTTTTAGAGCTCGTTTTCATCCAAAAATGTTTTAGATAATCTGAATAAACTGTTGCTGTTTTAAAAACCTGTCAAACTGATTGACTGCTCATGTTTTTTTCTACAGAAGCAAAGAAAGACCATGAGACCATTTAGTGAAGGAGATCTGATGGGGAGGTTTCACAGTGTGTCCTGGGTTAATTCTGCATCTGACAGGTGATCATTTTCTCCACTTGGAGAAGGACAGTATAGCAAGGTTACATTTAGGATAGCCTTTTTTATTTTTTATAACCACCTGTTGCATGTGGCTTGCAATTATTGTGATAGATATCAAACATATATAATAATACCCTGACATAAGTCATTCTGTTTTAAGTTTTACCTAGTTTAACAAAGTATGATTATGCAAGACTTTTACCTGTATGGAGTCATTTTATCTTGAGGTATTGCTGTTAAAGATCTGAATACTTCATCCACCACTGGAACGATCCTCTTTCTGTACAGCCTTTTAGCACCAAGACTGTGTTCTGCAGAAGGACTCTGTCCACTTTCCCTGAATATATAAAATCAGTGTAGCTGGCTCAGTGGTTTGTCGACAGGGTTTTGACTTTATGGCCAACAGCCAGTTGCTCAGTGGCAGTGCTGCAGCTTGGCCACAGCTTCGCTCAGTGCAGGCAAAATAAATAAAATATAACAAATTGCCATGCCACACCCAGTTAACACTGCTATCCCTCGGGTCCTCGTCTCCCCACCTCTCCCCCCTCCTGTCGGAGCCGTCCATCCTTCACGCTGCTTTCAGACAGCTGTGCTTGCTCTGCACTACACAGAGAGGGTGGGAAAGAAAGAGACATGGAGAGAAATAGAGTCTGCCTTCTGCTGGATAAAAGCAAGCTTTTTGTTTCCTAATGGAGCCTTGCCCATTTTATTCAGATCAGTCATTCAGACGGCGCCTGACATTGGCATCATTGATTTAACATCATTCATTTTGTAAGGAGGAGGAGGAAAATGAGGAGATGAAGGTGGCTGACACTTCTGAGAAATGAGGGGAGCGACAGCGATGCTGCATTCAGACAAGTCATTCATTAAGTTGCATTCTTTTTTTATGAATATATAAATTAAATGTATGCTCTAAATAATCATAGAGTCTTTTGATTCAAGTTTAACACCAATTTTGAGTTATTTTCATTGCTTGAGCATGTTTTGCTTTTTTAAGTTTCTGATATGTATTTTTTTTTTTTGTAAATCAATCCTGACTCAAATTTCTATCACATGAAGCTTATTTTTTTTTAATCTGGCAGACTGTGGCAGACTGAAAACAGACATGTAGAACTAAAATTCTAACCATTTCACAGCCGCTGAGTGAAAAATAAATTTTAAAAAACCCAGAGTTTTACAAACAAACTCGTTCAGCTTTGGCACAGACTGGCTGACTGACAGCAAGGAATAAGTGCTGCAGTTTGTGAGGAGACAGACAGAAAGGCTGGCCGATCGGCGGACAGCCAGATTGAGTCCAGTATTTTCAGCCCCAGAATAAACTCAAGTCTTATCACAGGAGGAGCAGCTGGCTGCCGAGCAGGACAGGTGACAGAGATGATGCTGACAGCAGCCCGGCCTGCCAATCCAACATCTCTCTGGATTCCCAGGGTGAGGGGAAAAGAGCTCCACTGACAGACGTTTGAAAGGAGCTGTACAGTTAAAGTAGCGGTCATCGTAAAGTCATAGCTATACAGAGAATTCAGCTTATTTGGAGATTGGGTGAGCTGCATTTGCAAAGTGTTCGCAGATGATGTAACACCGGAAATGCAGAATCTGACTTCTTGACAGGTATGATTTAATATGATCTTTATTATGTTGAGTGACTGACAACAAGGTCAAGATGTACTGACAGAGCCTGATCTCACATGATAGTACTGCTTTTTATTTCAGGGGTGGAATGAAGCAAAGTACCTTTACCTAAGTACTATGCCATTTCAACAACCCCTACCTGGCTCCATTATATTTTGGATTTTTATTATTTTCCTTACAAGCCCTTGTAGTGGGAATATTATTTCATATATATTAAAATATATAATATACTATAACAATATAAAACTATATTCATAAGCTCTGAGTTTCCATGTCAGCAGACTCATCTTCACTGCACTCAAGCATTAGAACACTTTGGCTGTACGGCTGAAACTATTAGTTGATTAATCATAAATGATCATCTTTTTCGATAATTGAATAATTTTTCATGCAAAAATACTAAAAATGTCTGTGGTTCCATCTTATGTAACGTGAGGATTTGCTCTCTTTATATCACTGTAAACCAAATTTGAATGGTAAAGTTTGGGTTTTTGGAATGTTGGTTGGACAAAACAAGACACTTGAAGACGTCACCCTGTGCTGTGAGAAATTGTGACAAGCATTTTCACTATTTTCTGACATTGTATAGGTTAAATGATTAATTAACTAACCGAGAGAATAATCTGCACATGAATTAATAATGAAAATTGTAATTAGTTCCAGCCCTGGTTGATCATCAACACACACTGTACAGTGTGCATGCAAGGCAACATCCACAGTTTAACGCTCACACTTTGAAAGTTTGAGCAAAGAACTGCTTTTGACTCCTCAATTTCCAGACCATATTTCTCCAGACTGAATATCTGTAAATTAGCATAGGAACAATCCACATTTACTTTCCAAAGTGAAGGTGACAGTATCTCCACATCCATTAGTCCACTGTCAAATGCCTACAAATAGGAGATTTCTGTTTCTTTCTGGACTGGTAGACTGAGCAAACTTGAACCAGCCTCAGCCCTCACCAGAATATCCAAATGCAAATGAAAGAGAGGGATGAAAAATTGCATTTTTTTTCTCCAAGTAGTTTTCTTTGAGCTCCATGGAAATCTTGACTTTCTTGTCTAAGAAGGCAACTTTTAGTGCTTAATTAGTTCAAAAATCTTGTAGAGTGTGCCAGCCCTGAAGCAGGGTCCCCACGGCAGACCAACAACAGTCTGCTCATTAGAGGAAGCCACTGGTCTGTGTCTCTCGCTCTGCATGGGCTGCTATCAAAGTCTCTGTGGCTCATAGGAAGCTACAGATGCACTGAGGAACACGCATGCACAAGAACTACAAGTACATGCACGCTCACTCCAAAAACCTCAACGGACGAGATTCTATATTTTAAATATTGTCAACAAATCTCATGAAAAGACCTAAGCTGATCCCACTACATGTGTGTGCATCCAAAGCCTGATGAATCTACTTCCTCTGTGCCTTAGAGCTCCATTGCTGTCCAAAAACTATTAAAAACACATAAATGAGCCACACTGTTAGACAATGTAGTTTATTTTGACTACATTTACCAGATAGTTACTTGATACTTATATATGTGTATATTTTACACACAAATCATATGACAAAGTTATAAAATATGCATTTTTATCACTTAAACTACCCTGCACCACAGGAAGTTTAAATACTAACAGTACACTGAAAACTACAGAAGCTCCCAAAAACTACAGCAGCCAGCTGTTAGAGAAATTTGCTGAGCCTTTGTTAAAAATTAAGCTAAATGAGCTCGGAGCTGAGAGCCAAAGACAGGGTGTTGAGAGACAGACTAAAGCATTGTTACAGTAATGTTGATCTTTGATCTGTTCCGTTTATTAAAGAATAATGTGCTTTTGATTCACATGTATTCTCATTTAATTCATCCGGCCTGCAAGTTTTTTCCCATGTCAGGATCTCAGTGCTCGAAGCCCTGCGAGAGCACAGCAGCATCACTGCCACCTGTGCCTTCAAGTCAGAGGCACAACATAACAAAGCTGCGTGTCACTTGATGGCAAGGCGAGGCCGGGGAGTCACTGATAATTTCATGATGGTGGGGGCTATTGTATTGCAGCTGCAGAGAGAGGAAAAAGAGAGAGAGAGAGAGAGAAGTGGTGACTCTAGACCGGTTCGCCTTTTAGACTGGATGTTTGGCAGGCGTGGCACACTGCAGCAGCACTGAAGCAGCTGGCATCCACAGACAGACAGACAGGAAGAGAGAGAGAGAGAGAGAGAGAAAGAAAGAAAGAAAGAAAGAAAGAAAGAAAGAAAGAAAGAAAGAAAGAAAGAAAGAAAGGAAGAAAGGAAGGAAGGAAGAAAGAAAGAAAGAAAGAAAGAAAGAAAGAAAGAAAGAAAGAAAGAAAGAAAGAAAGAAAGAAAGAAAGAAAGAAAGAAAGAAAGAAAGAAAGAAAGAAAGAAAGAAAGAAAGAAAGAAAGAAAGAAAGGAAGGAAGACAGGAGGGTGCACGTAGTAAGACAGCTAAGAGACAGATGAAGAGATGGAGAAAGAATCAGGCATGGTTGAGATGGATATAAAAGGAAAAAAGGGGGGAAGACAGTCATTCTCTGCACACACACACACACACACACACACACTTAAAAGGCATGAGAAATGTAATATTGCACTCTGACTGACGGTGCAAAATCTCGCTCTGCAGGGCCACACCATCCTCTCTCCTCCCTTGCAGGTGATGCTACCGAGCGTCTCATTTCTCTCCGTGCGTGTGCGAGCACCAAAATGAGTTGTCACCTGCCAGTTGTCCCGAATTACCAGCACCTATTGCAGTAAATTGTCGCTTTTTTCTAATTAGCTTCCACGTGAACTCGGAAGCTCTTCGTCCCAAAATGTGTGTCACTTTTATAATCCTTCCCGCAGAATAATTTAAATCGAAGGTAGCTACCTTTAGGCTACGCCGTGGCTGGAGTCATTTCCAGGCCACATTAAATGATAGGATCTCTAATAAGGCTGAAATGTAGCTCAGTTGATTGAGCCAGGTAAAGGAGAGAGCTCTTGTTATATTAATCCTAATGTGAAAATGATGGAAGAAAAATGAAGTCAGATAGTGATTAAATGATTAATCCCACAAGGAGCTGCATGTGTGAGTTGCATAACTAAAATTATATTGATGCATTTATGCAATTATGTAATTTGCTTAATACTTCAAAGGGTGCAAATGCAAATTGAATACAGTGACTCATGGCTACTGAGCAGGTGCGCAGAAGTAGAGGCAGGATTATCAGATTCTGTCCAAACCCGAACTCAAAACTAATTAAAACATTCTCAGACACAAGAGCTTTATCTCTTAGTCTTTGTGAACAAGTTTGTTTTATATTTAGAGGAGATTTTGCCAATAAAGTAGGAACTTTTGGGGATAAGAGTGAAAGTGCAGGATTATTTGCAGGGGGAAAAAAAGAGGTTGCTATGGCATTCCTTGAGAGACGCACAGTGTGGCCGACAGTTTACTTATTCCCTCTACTTAACTGAGTAGGATGTCTGCCAAGCTCCCGAGGGACTCTGTGTGTGTGTAGGAAAGAGAAAGGAAGGAGAGCAGTTCCAGAGACGCAGGATTTGCTGAATGGACAGGCTGACAGCCAGAGACTTCCTCTGTGCAGCTTGCATGAGGCCACACCGGAGGATGGCGTGACATGCTCAGGCTTTGCACCTCAGCTGGCTGGCAAATTCAATTTTCATACTATGTGGGCGAGGAGTGTAAGTCCTACAGAGGCCACTGTGCCATGTAGGTCACAATTCTGGGCGAAAAAGTAAGTTATATGTGTATTCAGGAAATCCGTTTGCATCCTGTGCATCATGTCTTCAGTTGTTAGGTTCTGTTAATAGCAGAAAACTCACCAGGCCCGTCATTACTGTCTGTTGCTGGCATGTAACTGTTACTTCTTAGGATATTTCCTGTAGCAGGCTTGTAATTTGGTCCTAAATATAGGGGAAATGGAGAAGTGTTCTGCTGGTTCAGTTGGTTGGAATCTACTCATTATGGTTTAAATTGTTAGGAGATAATTTACGGTGGTCAGAACTTACTTACTTTTGACCCACTGTCACCAATTGAATGCATCTATAATCTGTGACTAGTTTAACCAAGAGCGATTTATGTTTATTTGAGTATTATTCAGAGGAGGTCACATCATAATTAATTTAGATTAGATTAGAGGAAAATCTGGAGGAAGACAAGTGCATCATTTTTTGTTCACAAATTTTTTTCCTTTCCTACTCACTTAATCATCATGTGATCCTCAGGTTTATACCGCAATGCCTTGTTGGGGTCCTGACCCCAGTTTGGGAACCACTGATCTAGTATTTAGATGGAAAAAATAAAACAAAAATGCAGGTTGGTGGACTTTATACTGTAAGCAGCCATTGATATCCGGAGGGAACCTGCAAATACATTTCTTAATAAATTTCCTACTTTATAATTCTATTATTCTAAAACTACAGTAACTCTAGATATTAACTAATCTGGGGACCTGGACCCACCCAGGGGGTCACAAGTCAAAAAACTTGTGGACGCAATGCTTGAACTCTCAGGGATCCACTCGATAACCTAAGTCACTATTGATCTGAAGTTTGATCTCTATCCATCCAAATAGCTTAACCTGCTCATGCTTTCCTGTAATTTACAACTGTTCTAGTGTTGTGTGTTTTATTGCATATTAGAATATTAAGTTTTTGGGGTTTTTTTAAACTACAATGAATTACCTACCATTAGTTCTTAATTGAAAGGTTCCTTTTCCTTTATAATTGTGCTTCCAAAGCACTCAGCTCTTTGCAGGAATTACAGATTACATTGTACTAAAAAACTGTAATTTGTATTACTTGTATTACAAATGACTTCCTTCTTTGTAGCAGATTACTGCGAAACGACTGGAAATTAGCTGGAAAATAAGGGACCAAAGTCAATTTTCAATTAGTTAAAGTCAAACTGTTTGGCTTCAGGCAGTATTTTTCCCTACATCAGACATTAAACACTTCCTGCACATCTCCCTGAGTCTCTTAAGGCTACTTACTCATGCTAAATAAAATAAATATAAGGACAATTCCAAATAACAGAGTAACCCTTAAATAGCTTACTTGCCTTGTTTCGGCTGAGTCATATGAGTTTCCAGGACAAAAAGGCGCTCCACTGCTGCCTCACGCTATCAGCCACGAGGCCTCCTAATCAGCAGCTGAAAACTAGCAGCGCCTGAACAAACAGGCAGCTTTATGCTTAGAATAAACAGGAAGAGATGTAGACACTCATAACACGTGAGCACTATGGAAAATGCAAAAAGGCTAATGATTTAAGTAAGTAAATTATTAATATATTAAAAGTAAATATATAATGTGGTTTTGGATTATGTCCTTTTCATACTGACTCTATTTGTAGTGATGGTTAAGATTGCTGTGCCTGTACATTAAAATCTATTTGTCCACATCTTGTGCTGTCTTTGTTGTTTAACAGCTAACCGTGACTCTCTCTTTCTCTGCCTTTGTAAAATGTCATTTTTAATTTGTAGGAAGACCCAATTAAATATTTCCATGTTAGAAAGTGAACTTTTTCATACACAGATTGCTCTAAATGTGCCGTGGCTCCTGTAAAGGCTTCACTGCTGAATGAGAAGCGAATGAGGACAAAGAAATTTAAGCCCGATCAAATCAGTACAATCAGACCCAAATGAAGCTGACCTTCATCTCCACACTGGTGAAGCAAACAGGCAGCAGAAAGGCGGTAAACTGTTTAATTTGCAGTAATTCCCTACCTCTCAGCTGATTCCACGGCTGCAGGTAGAAAACTGTCCGCTCTCCAAATAAGGGCGGACGGCCGGCCTGCAGGAAGAAAGAAAATGCCAAAGTAATTAATTTGTTTTCCTTTAAGAATAATAATAAAGGGCCAGTGGTGTGTGTTTCACAGGATGGACTTTGACTCCTCACACACACACACACACATGCATTGTAGCTTTTTTAAATTCAGTGTAATAAATCACTTAAGAGTTGTTAGTGAATACACAGCCATTTGATGCATGTGTTTGTGGTTTTGCATATGTGTATGTTTGTGGTTGCTTGCACATTCATTTCTTATGTGTATAGGTGTTTGTGTGTGTGTGTGTGTGTTTGTGTGTTATCCCATAGCCTGTCTGTGTGTGTGCTGCCTCCCTATTGACTGTGTCTCTCTCCCAGGCGGTGCGGCTGTGATGAGGTCCACTCTGCGTTGATAATAAGCTCATTAATCATGTAGCCATTGGGCCTGCAGCTCCCCGTCTCTATCCCGACTATGATTATCAACATTGATTGGCTCGGGAGAAAGCAGCTGCTGCCTCTGGACCAATGGAAGCAGAGGTTGTTGGGGTTTAATAGCGGACGACTATCGATTTAAGCATGAACGGAGACTAAATGGAATCCAAATGTTTTGCCTTTGAGATGAGACAGTTATCAGTGTACCCGAGGTGTCAGGAGGAGATTTAACCACACATTATGGTCTTATTGTAGGTTTTGGTCTTAGTCAGGATATTAGACCTAGATGTAACTGAAGGAGCAGATGTTCTTCAATATTCATTTAAAATCACAACCTCAGAAGGTTATTTTGACTTTACACTTATAATGTGAGTCCAGAATGTTTAATCAGACGTTAGAACATTTAATTCTGTGCACCCTTGCTAAAAAACACATCAGATAGTAAGATCAGCCACATACATTATGGATTTTGCTTCGAAAATACAATAAAGTCTTCTGTTTACAGCCACAACCTTCAAAGCAGGGGCGAGAATGGGATTAGGTGGTTTATGTCAGCTGAAAACAGAAGTATTCATGGAGGGACATGTAAATTCTATACCAGCACAGTAGCTAATGTTAATAATGTTCTTTATTGTGTTCTGTTTGTGTTCTCTGTAACAATCATCTCTTCACCCACACACATTACACACACACACACACACCAACACCATTTATCTTGCATTTATGAATTCATACCCTCACTGTGCTTTTTGGTCTTATTCTCTGCACGCTCTGTTCTATCTAACAGTTTTAAGTCTACAGTAAGTCTTTTGTTATGTCATATTCCATCACTAAAAAAAAAAAAGAAGATGTCTCTGGGTTGTTGGAGTTCAACGTAAAAGGTTCTTCCATGTAGTTAATCATTATTTTTGACACATCATAAAAACACTGATTACAGTTATTCTGTTAAATAACAAGACATTTGAAAATAGGTTGCAATAATTGAAATAGTCAAAACACAAGAGCTGCCACAATCACATCATTTGAGACTTTAGATTACCAGCATTTACAAAATGAATACAATATTCAAATGAGGCAAAGGCAAAATAATTGCTATTTAAGTGCACAGGATTTGAATGTAATAACATACTGGTCTGCACTTTGCATTTCTTTTGCTTTAATTAAAATATTTATAATACTTTGGCTTAAAAAATGAAGAGGAATGGTCTTACTTTTTCAGCCAGTGCTAGTGACATGCACTGCTGTCCTCAAAGTGAGACAGAGATCATCTGACTGATCACACTCACACAAACACACTCACACTAATTATTGTACTTACAAAAAGGCAATGCACACATGCACAGTGAGCAATTTCAATGGTTTACAGAAGCTTTACGTATTGCTAACGACATACACAGAATTTCTGTATAAATTAACAGAAAATGCTTCAATATTGCCACAAAATGTTTGAAAAAAGGGTCAGTTCACCCAAATTTGAATTTTTTTTTTCACTTACACCTAGTGCTATCCAGTCATGAGGCAGCTTTGCTTTTAGTTTGAGATAGTTGTCTCAGAGAATTAGAAAGAAGATTAGATTTTTACCAAAAATAAAAGCCCCTGCTTTATTTCTGGATGAACTAAAAACATGGACAAATAGACTTAAATTAATAAAACATGTGTGTTTGTATTTGGGTGAGCCGACCCTTTAAACTTAGTGAGAGTCACTGAGTTATATTCAATCCGTGAACTATAATGAAACCTAATATGGAGCACTTTGAGGTCCATTATGTTCAAATGTATCTTTGGAGAATGCTGTACTTTGTGTTGCAACAATCCCTCACCTCCTCCACAAGAAATGAGGATATGGAATTAGGGCAGCCTAAAAAAGAGATTGGAATAGAAAGATAAGCGCGGAGGCTCCAGGGTCTGGTCAAAATTACCTCAGTCTGCTCCTCAAGTGAAAGCAAATGTGTCCTCACAGTTCTGCTAAAAGCACCAGACAGAGGCTGCTCACTGACACACACACACACCTACACACACACACAAGGCCTTGAATAGCACAGTGCATTAGCTTTCAACCGCATCGCTTTGAAGTGACAGGAACATTTGAGTATTGACTCACAAACTAGTTACCACTCGATCTGGGCATCACACACATTCTTCTATGAAGAATTGCTGAAAAGATTGATTTTTGTTCTTCTTTTCTGAGGTGATTTGAACTGTGCGAGAGTCTGAGGATCTCGGCAGAAATCATTCAAGTCTTTAGAAAAGTGACAAACAAGGGCCTGTACTTCTTCTAAAGCCCCCGAGTGGCTGTTCAAAGCCTTCTGATTTCAAGTTTTTGCTGGGATCAAGAGGCTTTTCAGACAGCCATTTATGCCGAAGTTCTCGATGTAATCGCGCACCTGGTTCACTTCGCCTCACCCTCCAGCCTTCCACGAGACACGCGGCTCGACCAATGCAGGGCGAAAACCGTCAGAGGAGCAGAATTAAAGAGACAGAGAAGGAGAGGAGGCCTCGCTAAGACCACACACATAAATCCTGTCTTTCACAAACCTGCGCGCACACACACACACACACGCACACACCACACTGATAAAACCCACTAGCAAACTCTGTCACTCAATTAATGTCTCGTTTTATCTGGTTTTAACATACCTGCCATCCTCAGCTGGAATTAAAGCCTCACCCTCCACCCCCCCCCTCCCCCAACACACACACTTTTTCCCCTCTAAGTAGCTAAGCAGTGTGTGGGATTAGGCGCTGTGGTAATAACTTCCATATTGAAAACTGCAAGATTGGGCTTCCTCATGTTCACAAAGACTTGAGCTTTTATAAATAGAATTGCTTTACACTCCGTATATACCTCCAGACTTAAACCATGTCTGTCTTTTTTAGTTTTATTTCCACTTTTATCACGTTAGAATGGTGCACGCTGTTTTCATTTCTAATTTTTCTGCTGCAGAGGGGTTTTTTTTTTTTTTGGATTCCATGCGGAGCTAATGCCATGAACTGTCTTGTACAGTGTTTTCTACAGTGTTTTGCAGTTCAAATGGCGGATTGGAAACTGCTGACATTCTGGTGGCAGATATTGCTCTCTTGCCCGCCAGCGCCCTAAATCCCCTGTTGCGAGGAGTGTGGTGTGAAATCCATTTACTACAGATTCCTGCAGAAGCTTGTCATCTCATTGAAAAGATCCCCCTGAAATAGGGAAGAAGCCTTCACTGTAGATAGAAAAAAAGTGTGATATTCTTCTCTTGTCATATTTCTCCCTCTCTTTGTCTATCAGTCTGTTTCTTTGTTTTTTGTCTAATTTCCTGGGAGAAAGAAGTGGATCCTGGTGGCAAACAGAGGTTTGGTTAACCTTGCATAAAAGGCATCAGGGGACTATAAACAGTCCTGGGCCCTGAGGCACGGGAACACTAACGGGCATAAGCGAGTTTATCATTTCTTTCATTTCAGCGTGAGTAGCTG
The DNA here is from genome assembly GCA_029875015.1 of Lepomis gibbosus. Taxonomy (NCBI): domain Eukaryota; kingdom Metazoa; phylum Chordata; class Actinopteri; order Centrarchiformes; family Centrarchidae; genus Lepomis; species Lepomis gibbosus. Next base: position 4,097 of record JAPMOB010206980.1, on the reverse strand, counting down.
CTGGTGCAGTCAGGCCCTGGCAATGCACCCAGCATTTAACCTATGACTGATTTAATCAAAAACACACACTTCAGCATGAATCGCATTTCTCTGGTCTCATTGTTGCCAAATTCTGCACACATTCTGACTTTCTGCATTGTTCAGGTCTGCAGACTGCACCACATGCATCCTGAAATGCTGCGTTTACTCTGAATCTATAGATATCAAGGATTCTTTTTTCCACCCACAGCAGACGCTCCGGCTCTGGTTTCTGAATACAAAACCAGAATCAAAAAATTGATCGCTGAAAACGGTGCATTCAGCCTAATGACTCATGTCTCTACAAGAATCCTGGAGACAGTCAAGTCACATCGCCTCAGGAGGAACAGTTTCAAAGCGAGATGATGTGCTCTCTAGAGTCAATACTATGTCTTTTGTCTACAGCTGCTACTGAAAGAGGCATTATTATAAGTAATGTCAATAGAATCTATGAATTCTCTTTCTAATCAGAAACATAATTGACAAATTTTCTATTTAACTAAAGCATTGTTCGATGGTTGTAGTATTCTCCGGCATCAGCATGAAGCCCAGTTTAAGCCAATCAGAAGTGGTCCTGATGAGAGCGCATGTGTGCAGTGCCTCTGCTCTCCAACGCTATTTCAGGTCCGGATGCCTTTGTGTGCGGCTATATGTCAAACAAAGGGCCGCTACGCCTGCCTGCCTGCCTGCCTGCTGTCCATACACCCGGGCTGGGGGGAGGGAGGACAGAGGTGTGTGTGTCTGTGTGTTTTGGTGAAGACGGGGGAGCTACCAGGCGTGTGAAAATACTCCACACTGACTCTCAACTCCTCCTTCCTTCTCCGTCATCCTGACTCCTTTGTGCTCTACTTCATTTTTTAATGTGTCCACCGCATCTCCACGACCCTTTAGCTTTCTCCCCCTTCCATGCAACCCCCACTCCTCCACACACACACACACACACGTTCCTGCTCTTTCCTCTCTGTCCCTCAGTTGTCATCCAACACTCAGCCATGCACCAGTATTAGCCTGCAACAAATTAGAATGGAAAGTTTACCGCCCATTACAGCTCCTTTGGTGGAGAACAATCTTTGATGTGTAAATGCTGCCGCTGCTCTGTAGGATGCATGCATATGCGCCACATCTGATTCTGTACACTTCTGTGTCTGTGTGTGAGCTGAGCGTGGGAAGATAATGAAAAATGGAGGGTGTATCCTCAGGGAACCCTTTCGTAAACCGCTTCGACAAATTGGGACTGAGGGTACGTTGTCTCTAAGGGTTTGTCCCAGCCCACAGCTAATACACACAAACATGAAAGTGACACATGACAAATAGTAGGTGTGGATGATGGAGTTACTATGAGCCAATAAGCTCTTTAATGTATTCAAACCTGCTTAGCCACACTAAGTACCTAATTGCTCAAAGTAGAGAAAGGTTAGCGCTAACAGTATGTCAGCCAATGGGAACAAAGAAATATGAAAGTACGGTAAGCATCCATCGCTTATAGTTAGAATTCAAATATTGAGCATGAAGAAACGGGAGAAGAAGAAATCTAAATGTGGAAAATATTATAAATCCGTGTCATGGTCAAATGCAGCCAATCACTGAAGGAATCCAGGAACACAAAGACAAAGAAAAAGAAAAGGGCTTACCTTTTCAATTCCACAGCCACATGTGAGAGTCCACTGCTGTTCACACAGTCATCACACATGCGCTCCCATGCGCTCGCACACACTGTGCGTGGAAGGAGAAACGAGAAACCATCATTGTTCTCATAACCCCTCCCACACAGATGCGAAGCTCTGTCTGGATGGAAACATGTAGGAGTAGCACTCTCTGTCACCACGCACACACACACACACACACATGCTCTAACACACACACACATACCCTCACAGTGTCTGGCATAAAAACATGCAGCACCAACAGTCTACTTCGTTGCAGCCTCCCTCCTCTCCAGAAATTCCAAAACACACACACACACACACACACACAAACACACTCATCCTCCACTCCTATATGCTTACAGCACACAGCACACAAAGACTCCCACTCACAGACCGTGTGATCATGTGATGTGCGTGATGCGCGACGCATGCATGCATGTGAGAGCATGTGGTGTCTTTCCACTGCCTGTTCCTTCTCATTTATTTTGGTATTTTGGACTGTATGCGTTCGTGCACCATGCTGTGATTATGTGTAATTTTTTTTTTTATCCGTGCATGCGGGCATCACTGCACACTATAAGCATGCCCCAGCTCTGTGCCTGTGTGTGTATACTCACACATATGTGAGCATGTGTGTGTTTTTCGCCAAAGGGGTTAGGTGTTAGGATAAACAAACAGGCACCTTTACAATGCCTCGTTCTGCACGGCCATCGGGGAGGAAACAGCTCACACGTCCATTCTATTAGTCCCGAGGGGCAGTATGGCTACATGTACTTACCCCCTCTGCATTATTGATGGCGGATAATGGTGCCATTACAACAGGATAGCAAGCTGGTGGATGTTTTAACACAGGGCTGATGAGGACGCATGAGGAACTAAAGTCCACTGGGCCAGGCTTGGTCAATTTCTGCTCTTTAAAAAGGGAGCGAGGAGGCAGAGGGAGGTGTTTTAACAGGGAATGAAGGACACTATTAGGTCCAGTGTTGCTTTGGTGGGCCAAAACCATACTGGGCCAGGCTACTCTATACTGATTACTCCATTACACAAGATAGGAGGCTGATGAATGTTTTAGTACGGCAATATAAAGGCATAGAAGGGCAATCAAACTGTAGAAGTTGTGCAGGTCTGAACCAGGCTGGATCTGGGTTATTTTCTGCTGACTGTAGGTGTTTGAGTCCAGCCAAGTCACCAACTTAGCTGTGTGCATTTTCTGACTGTGCAGGCTTGGTGTAAATCTCAAAGCAGCACAGATGAATGTAAATCTTAAAAACCGTGGACGGCTACGTTTTAGTGTGCGATGGTGAAAATGTAAGTGTGTGTTTGTGTGTGTGAGACAAAAAAAGCCTAGTTTTCTTCTCAGTTAGTGCTGCATACCTGCTGCGTGTGTGCAGGGTGGTGGGAGGGGGGAGAGCAGCGCTGATGTAAAAACAGGAAAGGTTGTAGGTTCAGGCTTCTATCGGAGGAACGTTTACAATCTGTACAACTAATTAAGAATTTATAACTCACACACACACGGAAAAGTAGTGTTCTTGCACGGACATGTTCTTTCTAGTCTCTGCACACATAGTGCATTACCTCTTTAGGATTTTATTTAACTAGTGCATCGATTATTGGGAAAAAATGCTTCTTTACAATTATTTTATTTGTTAATTTGCACATTTATTTGATCTACCCATATCATTATTTTCATTCATGATGAAAAAACGCATTGAAAGCAGTCTTAAACATAACAAACATGACTAATTCTATAAATCGTGTTATAACAGTTAGACCGTTCTAATTTTATTTTTCAATTAAAAGACCAAATTAATTAAACTTCCATCTGATATGCTTTGATAACAGCTTTTCCTTAATAGTTTTTCAAAAAAAATAATATGTAATTAAATCAAATAAAAGGGTGCAAATGAAGTCACATTTTGCAATTATTAACACCGCAATGAAACTGAAATTTAAACAATTATAAAACATGTTTCTGTGTGCATTAAAACAATTTGCTCAACAAAACTCAGAGAACAGATGTCATTAAAAATCTAATTACATTTGTTGGTAACTGTCTGTGTTATCGACTCTGTGATGGAGAACAAAGGATTTCAACGTCCTCTAAGTGACATACACGCATATGGATGCATAAAGATACACACACATGCATGCACAAGTGACACATGGTCTGACGCGAGCCTTATGTCGCTGGTGAAGGGTAACTATTTGTCATTTGAATAGTAAATAAATTCACCATTTCTGGTTTGGTATTTTATCGCTCTTTTATTACAGTGATTTAACTTATATGAATGTAATGCAGCAGGGTGGTAAAATAGGATTAAAAGATGAATTAAACATTAGACTGTCATTAGCGTTGCCTCTGCCACCCTCAACTATTGCTTAACTGTATAGAAAAAATATGTTTTACTTCTTATTTTTGCCATATATATATAT
>JAPMOB010206978.1:0-16483 GCA_029875015.1 Lepomis gibbosus | reverse complement strand
CCACCATTCCCTCAACAACTACCCAACTAACCACAGTAACCCCACCAACTACAACAATCACCACACAAACTACTACAACCGTTCCCCCAACAACTATCCCAACTACAACAATAACTACACCAACCACAATTACACCAACTCCAACAACCACACAATCAAGTGCTGTTGTTTCAACAACTACCCTGCCAACTACAACCACCACTACAACAACCACACAAAGCACATCCACCATTCCCTCAACAACTAGCCAACTAACCACAGTAACCACCACACCAACTACAACAGCTGCACAAACTTCAACTAACATTGTAGCAACAACAACCCCACCAACTACACCAATCACCACACCAACTACAACTACCACACAACTTACAACCACCATTCCCTCAACGACTACAACCATCACAACAACAACGCAAACAACCACTATTGCTTCAACGACCCCACCAACTATTGCCACTACTACAACCATACAAAGCACAACCACCATTTCCTCAACAACTACCCAACTAACCACATCAACCACCACCACACCAAGTACAATGACCACACAAACTACAGCCAACATTGTATCAACAACCCCACCAACTACAGCCATCACTACACCCACTACAACAACCATTGCTTCAGCAACTACCCTCCCAACTACATCCACCACCACTCCAACAACCACACAAACCACAACCACCATTCCTTCAACAACTACCCAACTAACCACCACCACACCAATTACAACAACTGCACAAACTACAACTAACATTGTATCAACAACACCACCAACTACAACTACCACACAACCTACAACCACAACCATTCCCTCAACGACTACAACCATCACCACACCTTCAACAACAACGCAAACAACCACTATTGCTTCAACTACTCCACCAACTACAGCCACTACTACAACCACACAAAGCACAACCACCATTTCCTCAACAACTACCCAACTAACCACACCAACTCCAACAACCACACAACCTACAACCATTCCCCCGACAACTATCCCAACTACAACAATAACTACGCCAACCACAACTACTCCAACAACTACGCAAACCACCACCATTAGTTCAACAACTAACCCACCAACTACAGCCACTACAACAACAACACAAAGCACAGCCACCATTCCCACAACATCGAACGAAGTAACCACAATAACCAGCACCACACAAACTCCAACTACCACACAAACTACTACCACCATTTCCCCAACAACTATCCCTACTACAACCATAACTATGCCAACCACAACTACACCAACTCCAACAACCACACAATCATACACTGTTGCTTCAACAACTACCCTGCCAACTACAACCACCACTACAACAACCATACAAAGCACAACCACTATTCCCTCAACAACTACCCTACTAACCACGGTAATCACCACAACTCCAACTACAACAGCTGCACAAACTTCAACTAACATTGTAGCAACAACAACCCCAACAACTCCAACAACCACACAAACTACTACAACCATTCCCCCAACAACTATCCCAACTACAACCACAACTACACCAACTCCAACAACAACGCAAACAACCACTATTAGTTCAACAACTACCCCACCAACTACAGCCACTACTACAACCACACAAAGCACAACCACCATTCCTTCAACAACTACCCAACTAACCACACCAAGCACCACCACACCAAGCATAACAACCCCACCAACTACAGCCATCACTACACCAACTACAACAACCACTGCTTCAACAACTACCCCACCAACTACAGCCACTACTACAACCACCATTCCTTCAACAACTACCCAACTAACCACACCAAGCACCACCACACTAAGCATAACAACCCCACCAACTACAGCCATCACTACACCAACTACAACAACCACTGCCTCAGCAACTACCCTTCCAACTACATCCACCACTACACCAACTCCAACAACCACACAAACCACAACCACCATTCCCTCAACAACTACCCCACTAACATCAGCCACCACCACACTGATTGCAACAACCGCGCAAACTACAACCACCGCAGCTTCAACAACGACCCTGCCAACCACCACCACACCAACCACACAAAGCACAACCACCATTCCCTCAACAACGAACCAAGTAACCACCGTAACCAGCACCACACCAACTCCAACTACCACACAAACTTCTATAACCATTCCCCCAACAGCTATCCCAACTACAACCATAACTACTCCAACCACAACTACTCCAACAACCACACAAGCAACCACTATTAGTTCAACTAACCCACCAACTACAGCCACTACTACACCAACTACAACAACCGCCACTACCCCATTACCCACAACAACCACCACTGCACCAACTACAACAACAAATCAGATAACAACAATTGCCTCAACCACTACAGGACCAAATACAACTATCTTCACAGCAACCACTACAACCCCCCAAAGCCCCTCACCTATAATCTATTTTTTGTATATAAATCCAAAAAACTCAACAGTCACTACAACCTGCCTGCCCACCACTTCCTCAACAAGTACCCCACTAACCACAACAACTACCAGTACATCTGTAACCCCAGTCTCAAACCCATGTGAGTATGACACAGAGTACATTGTACACATTGTTATCATCTATTAATGGAAATATATATAGGTAAATGACAAATAAGGTATCTATGTGAGAACAATGGTACTGCGCTTAACTGCAAATGAAGCCCTCATCCACAAAAGCTGTAAAACTGTTTCAACACTCTTCTGGCCTGTATGATAATTTTGAGACACTGTGATTCTAGTTGTCATAGGTCTGAGAATGAGGATCTCCTCTTCATCGTCACTGTCTAAGGACTACATCAAGAATAACCTCGTACAACAGGTAAGTCTTTTCTTATGTAATCAGTAGTGTTGTAGTACTTGAGTGCAGTCATGGTCTCGAGACCAGTCTTGAGACCACTTTTTTATGGTCTTTGTCTTGTCTAAGACTTGACAGCATTTGTACTCGGTCTTGTCTCGGTTTGGGAATAAATTGCTTTTGCATTTTCTGATTTATTTGTTAACATCATAACTTTAAGTGGATGGAAAAAATATTTCTTTGAATGCAACCAATAACCCTAATTAAACATGTGGTGTTCGCAATAATGACTGTCACACCTCTCCGTGATGGTAAGCATGGAAAAGCAGTATTGAATAAAGATGCTTACGTTGATTTTAGCTCTTAGTGTTTGTATGTTGGTGTTTTAATGGGAATTTGATCTTTCAGGTCAATTTGAGAAGTACCTATGATCATGTTTCATACTGTGTGTCATGTAATGTGAGGGACTGGTCTTGGCCTTGACTCGGTCTCGCCGTCCCTCGGTTTTGGTCTCAACTTGGTATAGCCCCTAAAAGTCTTGGTCTTGGTCTTGACTTGGTCTCAGTTTGGGCAGTCTTGACTATAACACTATCATCAGAAATCCTGTCAAAGTGTAGTGTAGTGCTCGTTTGGTTTATTGTTTCTAACATGTACTCAGAAAAACAATGTCCAGTCTTTTCCAGTAGTTTGCAGTTTAGGGTGTTTATTTCCTGTGACCACTTCCAAAAAATAATACTAAGTCATATAACATAAAATACAAACACAATCTGAGCACAGTTAAAAACTGTTTGCTCCTCTTCTTCAATCAACAGCTGTTTGCATCAATACAAGAGCTTAAATTAGGCCAGCATCGGCCTTAAAACCACAATCCATTATTATGCCCTCTGTGGCTTGGAGGAAAACAACAAATATGGCTCCTACACAAATCATCAGACAACTGCCCTTAATCTAGGGGGCGACAGTCAACATCAGAAAACTCTGAAAAGTAATGTGAAATTTATTTTGAGAACAGTATTACCACATTCACCTGTTTTTATGTAAATTTTCAACATGGGCATAAAAAAACTTAACCACAATGCTGAAAAAAGTGTGTATCAATATTGATACAGAAAGTTTAAATTGATGGAAGAACGAAGATTGCACAAGTAAACATCAGGGTGAATCAGCGGTGCTTAAAATTTTCTTTTTGTTTTGGAAAGCAGCCAGCGAGTATCAAACACTTTCCAGTGATGCGTTTATCATTACGTAATCTGTCATTTGATTTTTGGTGAAGCACTCTGAATGTCTTTTATATATTTTATTTTGTTACGTTTATACCTCATATTCACTTCTCCCACTTAATACAGAACAATAACATTTGTGAAAGTAGTAATGTAATCTCAGCACCACTGTTTTTTTTCTTTCTAGATTAGAGATGAACTGGTGAGACGAGGGCTGCCATCAGACATCACTCTAAACCTCATGAGTAGTGTGAAACTGACGTCTACAGCCACAGCAACCCGTGTTGTTTCAACATGAACATTTATTGACTCCTGCAGGGAAATTTTGTTTTCAGTTACCTACCAAAAATAATTGCAAGGTCTGCTTTAACTTCATTGTTGAGCAAAGGTTTAAAGTTAAAAAGTTATGTTTATAAACTTAATCCAAGATTAAATAAATATTCCTCAATTCTCATAAAGACACAATTAATTAATTCATTAATTTTGTTGAATCTTTTGTGGAGAAATAGAACACAAGTAATGATACAGATACAATATCCGTATTCCAGATTAGTTATTTGATTATATTGGTCTTGTTGATTGAAATATTATGATGGATAAATATTTGAGGCTCTGTTCAATAATGGTTGAGGTGCAGACATCTAGCCACTGTCTGAGCTTGATCTGAATATAAAAAATTATGTGACTGATGATAACAGAATTTGAAACAGGTTTATTGTTGAGTAAGTTTTCACATACAATGAATTTGAATTTGCAATGGTATTTAAAATTTAAAAATATATTATAAATAGATATGTACAATATGTTTGAGATGTACAGTTTGTGCAGTTATGTTCAAAATATTGACAAAGGAATGTGCAAAGGTTCACAGTATAAAGTGGTACTACAGTACTTACAGTAGCAAGCACCAACAACTCATGGGTCTATTCGGTAGAATAAAAGGTTTGAAATGTGGGACTAAAATTTTTTTTTTTTTCATAGGTATGTGTATGGGATAGGTTTATATTTTTGTTTCAGTTCATTGTTAACAGGCTATACCACTGTTGGATGTATAATTTTAAGTTATTGTTGTTTTATGTTAAAATGCATGTATTTTCTACCTCATGTCATATTGAATAAATACTAAAAATTGCAAAGCTATATTTTGTATATTTGTAATTTTGAATATTGTCATGGTCCGACTGTGCTTCTTTCTCTCATTTCCTTTGTGTGTTCTGCTGTTTCTCTTGTCCCTGTGTTTTCTTGTCAGCTTCTCTCTGTCTGTCTGTCTGTCTCTGTCTTGGCATTCCTGCTCCTATGACACTCACCTCCTGCACGCCTGTGACTCATCCACTGATCAAGACACTGTACTTCTACCATGGTTCATCATTCCAGTCTTTGCCACCAATTTTTTTTGTTTCTTTAATCACAGCTTATTTACTGTAACACTACAGTCACAAAAAATAATGGGGGACCTGCTGGCATAAAATAGCCCACTTTTATTAAAGCTGAATTTTGCTCTCTTTATTCTGTGTTTGTGGGTGCAGTGAAGGCTTGAACTGGGCAGTGGGCAAAACCTTGCCTTTGGCTGAAGAACACAATAACTACAGGCTGTTCATCATGGTCTTTCTCCCCACTTCTTGACGAAAATTGCATAAAATAAGAGATACAGATAGACAAGTTATGATCAGGTAGTGTAAATGCTACCTGTGCGTTTTTTGCCCGTAAACAAGAAGTTCCAGCCATCTGCTTGATGAGAGTAAACTTTCATCAGTAGTCCATGTAAGAAATGAGACAGTAAAATGTATCTCAAACCAAGCACAGCCTGCAGCTGTCATCACATGACTATACTGCTGCAATGACATTTACAGATTCCATAATGGGCAATATTATTACTATATGACAACATGAAATGAAGATGCTTTTGTTGATATACTTGCCCCCCACCCAACTAATCATTTTCTCACTTGTAGAGACCCGCATAAACATTTACCTCACCTCTACCAGTCCCTGTAGCTTTCCAGGTAATTTCTTTATTGAGGTCTTCATGTTTTTTTTTAACAAAGTCACATTAATGATCAAAGAGGCTGCTGTCTGTCATTTTAAACGTTTAAATGCATGCAGTAATGTCACAGTAAATAGTGAGGGACATTTAAGCAGCAAAACAAAACATAAAAAAATTATAAACTAGTAAAAAACTTGACAGGACAGAGGAAACTCTCCAGAGAAAAGAGAATTAAACTACTATATTTGGTGACCTCATAGCTGGTTACGGCCATGTGATTAAATGATACAAACAGTTGAAATTCATGGAATGAGAAAGCTTGTGTAAGGAAGTAGGCTATGAGGGTCATTTGGATAGCAGCGAGCAAGCAGTTTTGTTGAGTTACTCTGTTTAGTTTACTTACTCAAATCCTGTTGTCCCATGTGACAACGGTACAGAGAACATCATATCTGAGAACATAGTGATCACATCTCAGCACAACTGCCATCAGATATCCCTCTACACCACATGAGTAGTGTGAAACTGAAATCTACAACAATCACTCAATATGATTGAAGATGGTATGAGGGGACTGGATCTAGGTACAAGCACTTGGATTGTTGGCTGTGTGTGTGTGTGTGTGTGTGTTATGTGTAGGTTGAGGTGACCGAATGAGGAAAAGAAGGTGTGTATATTTGTATATCCAAATACTTTTGTCAACATGAAACTAAAAAAAAATTGTTCACAAAAAAAACTACAACCACAGCGACCCCTGCTGTTTAAACATGAACAACAACCTGCAGGAAAATGTTTTCAGTTGCCTGCCAAACATAACTGCAAGGTCAGCTGCTCCACCTCCAACTTCTGCTTCCCGCTTCTAAAAAGCATCGATTGTAAAACAATTATTATTATTATTATTATTATTATTATTATCATTATTATTGTAATGACTAGCTTTCATGTGTAAACACTTGAATGTATGAATGTAAAAGCAGGTGCCTGTTATAGAATGTTTTTGTTGCCTTTGATTTTATGTCCAATGTCTATTTGTCTATTTATATTAAAGCCAACTGCAAAAAGAACTGATGAATTAAACATAGGCGACTTAATAATGTCAACAAAATATAAGACAATGGATTTTGTTTTAAAATTATTACTTTATCCTCATTATACTATGACATATATTAACCTTAATCTAAGTTATTGAACCCATTGTCTAGGATTAAAAGTTGTACAGTCATCCAATCTATTGAGAACAGGCAAGGGCAGATAGTGCCAAAACAGTGACACATCTGATATACAGTCAAACATCAACACCTCACCACTGAGTCAAAAACGTCTGATTACAGCAGAGCAGGACAACCTCAGTACTTGTACAACTGGTCCATCTAGACAGTTGGGGTTTTCATGCAAGCTCCCCAAAGACGAAGTCTAATGTAGTGATGTTGTGTCTTATAATGGAGCTCTGAGGCTCATTTTAATAGTGGTTTAGATGCAGAGACGTCTAGCCACTGTCTGAGCTTGCTTTTGATGTGAAATGTGATGTGACTGATGACTACAGAATCAGGTTTATTGTTGAGTAGCCTAAGTTTAGTCACATACAAGTAATTTGCCCTTTGAAGTTGGTGCATAACAATAGAGCAAAAGGCGCAGAGTTTATACTACTGAATGTACAGTAGGACTGTACTTGTGTTAGCTTACTGTAGGACTAGGGATATATCATTACATCTTCCAATATTATTTGAAAACCAGCATCTCATAAGTGTTTGCTGACCAAAATTGTTCATTGTTTATTCATAGCTGAGAATCTGTGTATTCAATAGATTTATTTTTTATTTCAGTTAATTGTTGCTAGGTTGTACCACTTTTTGTGATTTTATTTTGAAGTTATTGGTATTTATGTTAAAATGTATGTATGTATTCCCCATGTCATTTAGAATAAATACTTAAAATGTTTCCATGTACAAAGCCTTTTCTTCAAAATAAATCAAAATGTTAATGCAAAAAACAAACCAAAAAAACACTAATAAATTAAATAATGAGTGAAAACACAAAATATGAAGAATTTGTAATTCAATGCTGGTTGATCATTAACTTAAGACCATGACAGCAGACATTTCCTCATACCATGTCAGTTCCTGGTTCATTGTCTGACCTTAAACAAATTCTTCTGTGTGGGAGTCAGACTGACATAATAAAAGACACAAAGAGTCTGCATATTAGTGTTCGTATTCATTTACTGCCTGCGTGAAGAGAGACTCTTACCTTCACTATGTCCGTCTCTCTGCTGCTGTTTATGCTGCTTGCATGCAGCTGCCAGGCAAATCATTTCTTTGGGACAGTGATGACTTATTACCCAAAGAAGACGAGCACCAATGGATCTGTCACGGTACGTACATCTACAAGTGCAGTACTTTCCAAACAAACAAACTTAGCTTTTAGAAATTAAAGAATAAAAATTGAGCTTTGAGGGGACACAAAGCCTGTGAAGGTTCTCAGTCATCCAGGTCATAGTTACATTTCGTCCCTCATCCAAGAGAATTCTTCAGGACACAACAAGTTACAGTTCTGAACTCTGGACTTATCTCAGAACTGAAAAAATCTCTTGGATGAGGGACAAAATGTCTTGTAGTGTCTTCAACCAAGTCCAGTTGCCCTTCCCTTTAAACGTCTTTTGAGGACACAAGAAGTTACAGTTCTGAACTCTGAACTTTTTTGGCATGAAAAATATTGTTTGCCTACAAAGTGAAGTAAACGTCTGCACTACGAAGTACCTTCTTCTGTGTTGTGGATGGTTTTGTTGATCACTGCAGGTGGTCATTCGCTATAAGCTGAACTTCCACTTATGCACTGAATCTGACATATGGCAATGCTACATTGGGAATTGTGGGAATGAGAGTGCTTTAGTGCTGAACAAGGTCTACAACGAGAGCAGTGGAGAGTGGTGTCAGAGAGAGGCAATCATGACTCGGCAGGTTACCAGCAATGATCCGTTTCAGCTTAGGTAAGTGCACCATGCCTATTTCAAAAACTTTTTGTCTGTTCAACTACCTTCTGTCAGCATCCCACCTATTTATATATGTATTTTTATGTTTTTCATGGAGAGTATGATGAAAGAGGTCACTTGCAGTATCAAATTCAATATCAAAGGAAACGCTGTGATTTTTTAGCCTCTTTTACCCTGTTGCTTTGGTTTTGTTGCACCGTGTCTGCTGCACATTTATCCTTATGCATGAAACACCAGTGGAAATTGTTAGAGGGGTGGCTGTGGCATAGTGTATACAGGCGTAATACAAGTACGGACCATTTATCATTTATCATAGCCTGAGCCTGTTGGTGGCAAAATGACGCACTTCTTGTGGGTGTAATTTTTTATTATCCCACTGCAACCAGTTTGGGGTTGCCAGGTGAAGCCATTTACTGCACGGATTCCATTTTGACACCAAAATATGGGAAAAGAGGGTCCAGGTTTAAAATACCAAAATTATCCTTTAATGCCATTTTCTAAAAGAGCACACTTATATTCACAAAACATAATACACACTATGCAGTCAAAACAGACTGAGTCAATTTAAATCTCTACACAATACAGTTCAGAGACTTTTGAAAACTGATGTCAAAAATCATGTTGCTGTTGTGGTGGCTCCTGGTAAGCCAATGCTACATTAACACTCTTTATGTTAGGGTATTGGAAATGCCACAGTAACATCTACAATACATGAGAACACTCAGGTTGTATATGTAGCAATTGACTTTCTCATGAACTTCCTCCACAGGTTAGATAGTGGTAATTGGATGAATAATATCGTAAATGGTATTGTAAATTGGAGAGCTGTGACTCTTGTGGAACTGAGGGACCGGTTGGACACCGGCCAGGCCAACAGATCACCCCAGACCACCATACTGCCAGTTGTGAGGTAAGCCTACTCACTCATTCAGCTCTGAAACCCCTCCATGCCACCAAATTCTGCCACTAAACTCCAGTGCACAATTCATTTGCCATGTGTGAATTTGGTATTCCCTAAGCAAACTGCTTTCTCATAGTCTTCCACCCAAAAATTCCCCTTTTTTTCCTTTCAATGTTTGATTTTTCTAAACTGAATCAAGAATCCAAGGAAAAGGGTGGTTTACTTCTTCTCACTAATTGATGTGTTATATGGATTTTTTTAAATTCATACAAGTAAAACATTTTAATAAGTGATCTTGGTGCTGATAGCTTATACTAAACTAAGCTAACCAGCTGCTTGCACTAGCATTGCTACTTGACAGATACATATGAGGGTGGTATTGATTTACTAATCTAACTGATAATGTTTTTGCATTTACTGATGGAATTTCTGGCCCAGGCATCAGGGCAAACAAATACTTGGAGATGCACAGGGCCAGATAAGTTTACATGAGGAGGTGATTCTTATTCAGAGTCAAGTGTAAATGGCATAATCACATTGTTCCTCCACACAACTTTGAGACAGGAAGTAACAACTGCTAAAGCTGACTCTGTCTCTCTCTGTCTCTCTCTGTCTCTCTCTGTCTCTGTATCTCTCTCTCAGAGTTCCTTCAAACTGTCAGAGAGATTTTAAACTGCTGGCTTTTGACCCTGATGGAGATGAAGTTAAATGCAGATACGGAAACGCAGCTCTGTCAGAGTGTAACCCCTGCACACCAGCGTCTGTTCTCAGCCTCTCACCAGTGAGTTGCCACCATTCTCACAACAGCACAATTTTTGGTGCTAGTGAGAAAAGTGGGCCCAAAAACACTAGCATAATTTTGCAAAAATGCACAGGACTATACTGCTCTAACTTCAGGATGGTGTGGCTATACAAATTTTGTACAGACTTTCATGTTTTCCAGACAAATCATATAGACTACTTTATTTTCTAGAGACAGGTAGTTGATGTGACTGACCATGGTTGCTACTATACCCTAATAACTCCTACTTGCAACATACTTGCATAATGTACACCAGAGGCACGTGTAGTTTGAAGAAGTTGTCAGAGTATGATGGAAAACCTTGTGTGTGGGCCTACTTAGAAGACGTTACGCGTATTGGGTGTGTGTTACCCTTCACACACTGAATGATTATGTACAATAAGATAAGAAAGTCTCTCAGATCCCACCAAGTATACATGTACACACTAGATTTTTCAGGAAAATAAAAATCCACTTCCGTGTTGAGTGCACACTGTTGTCACAAAATCTGAGCCCATGTCTTGAGTAACATGCAATGTAGCATATAAGCTATATTAGTCATTAGCGTTAGTGTTAATGATATCACCCGGATTACCCAAAATGCATGAGATTAATGTGATTTTGTTACGTTTTTTCCTAAATATGTACTGACTTGCATTTTATTACAATTTTTTGCCATGTTTTGCTTCTTTTATCCTTTTGCAGTCTTGTACTTTGTCGTTCAGCCCCACCAATGGCAGTAATCAAGGTCCATATGCCGTACAGTTGATGATGGAGGACTTTCCCATGCAGAATATCACCCTGACTCAAACAAACGGGATGCAGACAACCATAACTACCAACAACAATCTTAGCAAAATACCTGTTCAGTTTGTTTTAAATGGTCAGATTTCACATTATGACAAGCAGGGCTTTAGCTACACTTAACTTAGCTGCTAACCATGAAAGGCGCAAAATGTGTGTTTTTCTTTATTGTTCTAGTGGATCCTGTGGTGCCATCCTGCGCAGAGGGACTCTACCTGCCCAAATTCCTGCCTCCAACCCCAGCCAACAGGGCGCGGCTATTCACACCTGTCAATAAGACCCTGGAAATCCGCATCAATGCGGAGGCAAATATCTCCATGTAAGTCAGAAGAAAACAAACACAATTGGGATATTAACAAAGATGTGTTGATGAACCGTCTCTTGTGGAACCTTTTCTATAGAAACTTGTACATAGTAAGCATGTGTAGCTAACTCCAATGACATGGATGTCATTGAATGATTAATCCTACCTCATGTAAAATAACATTGTTAGCCAATGTTATGCTACACCTAGGCCTTGGATGTAGATTAATAGTTACCTCAAAAAGCTAACATTAACAACTTAAACTTGTTATCCCCTTTTAAGTTTGTATGGCAAGCTTATCAGCAAACAGTTGCCTATTTACATTCCATAATAAACCCAGAATCTATGTTTAGTATATTTGGAGGCAAGGACTGGTCTTTAAAAAGATTATTTAACTTGACAAGATTATGTTCATCTATTTGTTAAAGGATCTCTGAGCTGCTGTTCAGTGGCCCGTACAACATAAACCTGACTAATTCAGGAGCAGGACAGTTCATTCTGAGATGGACACCATCTGAGGACGAAGATGGAGAAAGCCAACCTATCTGCTTTGTTGTCCAAGCAATTTACAAGTCAGTGTTTTATCGTCAAACTATTAACCCGTGAAGTACATGGAAGTATTGTAAAGTATATTGAACATATGTTGAACAAACACAAAACCGTTCTGTGAGGTTGTTCAGAAGTGCAACTGCTATTGTTTACAGTTGTATCAGTAAAAATAAATTTCAATGATGAAAGAAAGCTGTTTTGGGAAAAATGGGTTTTGTAAATAACTGAATGGGTAAGTGTTAACAATTGATTTTGTGTTGTACTTTTTTCTTTAACCAAAAAAGGGATGTTCCATTGTGTAACCAAGCTCTTCATTTATTCCCTCAGTTCAACAAAGTATCATTCTGAGCTACGATGTATCGTTGTAAGGGTTAGAAACGGTGAGCAGAGATCTTTTTCTATGTTTTGAATTATTATTATTGTGTAACTCTATCCTTTCTAACATTAATTCATTAATTATGACTTCTGTCGGCAGAACCATCATCAAAAACAAATGCAACCACAGAAACTCCAACCACTCGTCCAGCACCTACAACGGAAACTACAGTGGCATCCAGTCAAAGTACGACCTCCATCCTTTCTACAACAACATCACTAACAAGCAGCACTCTGTCTTCAACTTACACATTCACACTCTCTTCTTACAAAAGAAAGCAATCTGTAGGTGGACCACACCTTGAGTTTCCAGCTCCAAACAAAACCCCTTTTGTTAATTTCATTCTTTTTTTCCTGCAAAGTATTACTCAGTGTCAACACCTTATATCTTGTGTAGCAGCACAACACGTACTATTGTGGTTTTTCTTCCAGCCTGCATTGTAATGTTTAGTCACTGTGTTTCTAGTTGTCATAGGTCTGAGAATGAGGATTTCCTCTTTGTCTCCACTGTCTGACGACTACATCAGGAATACCGTCATGCAACGGGTCAGTCTGCTTTTTATCTGATCACAAATCTTGTCAAAGCAAACAAATCTTGATAAGTTATTACAGTTAATGTCTGATGCAGGGTTTTCACATGAAGCTAAAGAACTGTGGTAACTCTGCAGTAAGGTTGATTTACTATCGAACAGTAAAGGCCAGGTCATGCTAGCATTTAAAATTGGCAGCAAAAATAAATTCATTCCAAAGGAGTCACCAGTGAATACACATTGTATGGAAAATCTAAGTCCCTCCGTTCCTTTCCACCCCATTTGACCTTATTTTGGAAAAAATATATAAGGTAGTCAACGATGGGACACAACATTTTTTTTAACTGTGACTTTCATGACTTGCAAAATGTGTAATGTGTAATTCAGGGCACAATTCAAATCCATCTATGCATCTCTAGCTAATGACTACCGTTGCTATTTCTTTCCAGGGGAGGGACTAAGACTCTCTATAGTCGATGAAAATTAGCACCAAATCATTCAAGTCAAATTCAGCTGTGCTGAAATTTGATACACGGATTTGCACCATTGAAGAAAAACAACTGTTTGGAAAGTCCAAACTGGATGAAGCTATCGTAACTTATTAGCTCTCTTTAACTTTTATTTAAACTCCTGTCGGAGTAGAACTGCTCCACAAAAAAGGAATAGTGTGCAGACAGTTATCAAAAAGACGATGGTATATAATGACCTTTCAGTGTACTGTGTAAACCTATAGTTCAGTTAATGACTGAGCTAACAAGCTTGCTAAGTAATTTTTGAGGTACTTCCATCTTACTGAATTTAATTATTTATTAGTTTGTAAGTGGAGAATCTGTTAATTTGTGCAAACTGTCATTTTCTCAGATAACAGTGTTTGTATCTTAGCACCACTTTGTGTTTTCTCCTCCAGCTGTACAGTGAACTGGTGAGACAAGGGATGCCATCAAACTTCATTCTGAGCTTTGTGAGGAGAGTGTAGCTGGAAGTTACAGCCACAGCGACCGCTGCTGGTTCAATATGTATTGACTCCTTCAGGGGACTTTTGTTTTGCATGCCAGAGCTTAAATATGATAATCAGCTATTCTGTTATTAATTCACTGTATTGATTTTTTTACTTTTTCACACTGCAGATTTGTTTTAACTATTTTGAAAATACAATACAATTTAATACTTTTTGATCAAGTCCTGCACTCTCAGATTCACTGGTTAAGTAGAAACTCCACATTTTCATGTGTCCTGTTGAGCATTTTGGTAACAACATAAAGTCAAAAAAGACACAAGGTCCATCTGGAAGCTTGTCTTCATCAATTGATGTGGTTGGCACTGTTGACATGAATTGTAAGCATTGTATGTATTTTTTGTGAACCATTACTCCTGTCACTATCATTAGTGTCCATTTTTGAGTACTATATCAGCATGTATTTAATTCGTTGTTGTCTAACTTTATTGTATTTGACATCTCATCATCAAATTACCTCGGGGGCTCTGACCAGGTTGTTTTATTCTCCCCCAACTCTAAATTTGACCGTATACACACTGAAACGGTGCTATTCCTCTCTCCCCTTCTTCTGTCTTGTAACTAATACATTACTCTTCATGTTCACACAATTAAACTGGAAAATGGACATGTCAAATTAAATTTGAATGATAAAAATGTGTTAGAGAGATATTAATGTCTAAAGTTATAACTGTCTTGCGTTAAATTCGATGTCATAGGTTTCAAGAAGTATAACATCAGTAAGTCTAAGCTGTCGGTGGGTGATTTAAACATATTGACCCAGAGAAAAATGCATTGAACTTTGAACTGTTTAAAGCAAAGTTGAAATGCCAGTTAAAAGCTACTCAGCTTTGCAATCATTGATCCAGATTTTTTATCAGAGATTCTTAACTTGCTTAACTAACTTGCTAATTTAATTGATTGGTAAATGTTATGTTTTATTGTGAGTAGTTCACATTGTGTGTCTTGTGTCTTTTTAATAATAATAATAATAATGATAATGATAATAACTTTGACTTATATAGCGCCTTTCAGTGTAGGGGTGGAGCAGATCTGTGAGGTACTGAGGTGGAAGTCCATGGAGAGATTTGTATGTCAGTAGGAGAATTGTATATTTGATCCGGGACTTAATTGGTAGCCAGTGGAGCCTCTTCAGGATGGGAGTGATGTGAAGTCCAGGTTTTGTGTGGGTGAGCATCCTAGCCGCGGAGTTCTGGACATACTGGAGTCTGTCAGTAGCCTTGCTGGGCAGACCGATCAAATGGTAACGTTTATGTTTTACTGTACGCTGTCCCTTTTTAAATAAAGAATTAATTAATTAATTAACATTTGACCTAGAGAGAAAAACATTGTTGAGAATATAAAACCCTTGAAAAGGTAATGTGTCATATAAAGAGGATTTTGAGCTGGGGAACATGCTTGAAGTCAGTCAAACTCCTTAGTTATGTTCCTGATATACCAACCCTCAAAGACTGGAACTGTAAAATCATGAGGTTATAACAGACAGCTTCTACATGGAAAGAATTGAGACTGTAAATGTAAACACAGGTTCCTGCTAAAGAATGAAAAATAAAAGTAATGTTTTTATTGGACGAACAAACAACTGTCTTTACTGTTATGTACGCTGTGGATGTGTTTGAATTGTTGTTTGGCTGTTTATTAAGCCCCATACATAGTTAATCCTCTGAATTAAGAATTAATTTGAACTCGGCAGCCACGTTCATAAAACAAACCCTTGACAAAAAAAAAAGACATAAGGAGCCAGTGAAGTTTAAAAGACATCGGTTTTACTTCCAGTTGGACAAGCTAGAGAAGCATGTCATTAGAAATACACAGGTCACGGTGTCAAGATAGTAACAATAAATTAAACATCAGTTGGTTGTAAACTTGTTCATCATGAAGCCACATGATATTGCAGGACGTGAAATTAACTTTTTTGTGCCAACCAGCCAACAAATACAGAGTTTTAGCAGCTGAAAAAAAATCCTCAGTGGTCAAAGTGCATCGGGGTGTGAAAAATATTAAGACTAGCTCACGTCTAAATGAACTTTTATTGACTACAAACACTGTGGGAAAAGTGACCAGCCTCACTTGAGCTATGAAGCTTTCTATTGGTTAATATTTAAAACAGATGTGGTATAATAGTTCTTTGGTTGTTGTTTTTGTTGGATAATTACTATTAAAAATTATGATAAAATGATTACTTACAGCTGTTCGGGGGGGGACATTTATGCAC